>CAWUFW010002392.1:1800000-2025000 GCA_963921515.1 Calotriton arnoldi | reverse complement strand
ATACTTTGCACATAGGCAATAGACTTTTAAGTACAGTAGTTACAGTTGTTGCAATGGGCAACACATTTTCAAACACAATGCAACATTCAGCTCAATGTGAATTTCTAGTTAAATGCAATTAGTTACTTTATGGATTACTTTTCTAACCACAGGACTGGAACCTAGATTCAGTCCTGGGACATCTCCTGTAAACAGTTGAGTAAAAGCGTTTTGGTTACAGTAGTGATTTTTAAGGAATATTATTGTATTTTAAAAGTTGACACTTAGAAACTTTTTCTCATAGAATCACCAATGTTATCCTATGGAAGGAAATTCACTTAGCAGGTAAAAACTGTTATCGTTACTTTTTCTTACTCAGTGTTGGATCCTGGATCCAGCACTGGTGCATCTCCTGTAAACAGTTGAAAGAATGCGTTTAAGTCATACAGGCGATTTTTAAGGAATATTTGTAGTTTGTGAAAATCGACACTTTGAAACTTTTCAGCTGAAAACCAGACAATGGATTCCTATGGAAGAAAATATAAGTTACTGGTAAGTACGGTTAAAATTACTTTTCAGGGTCAGTGCTGGGCTAAAAGATGCAGCACTGAGGTCTCTCTTGATAACAGGTGAGTAAATCGGAATTCGCCTTTCGGCTGTTTTTAGAGGAATATTTTAAAGTTCCAAAACTCCACACTTAGAAGAATTTCCAAGTGAAACCAGTCAATGTTAGCCTATGGAAGGAAATTCAAGTTACTGGTAAGTACGGTTAAAATTACTTTTCAGGACCAGTACTGGGCTGAAAGATACAGCACTGAGGTCTCTCCTGATAACAGGTGAGTAAATCGGAATTCGTATTTCGGCTGATTTTAGAGGAATATTTGTATGTTTCAAAAATCAACACTTAGAAACTTTTTCAGCAAAAAGCAGGCAATGATATCCTATGGAAGGAAATTCAAGTTACTGGTAAGTACGGTTAAAATTACTTTTCAGGATTAGTACTGGGCTGAAAGATGCAGCACTGAGGTCTCTCCTGATAACAGGTGAGTAAATCCGAATTCGTAGTTCGGCAGATTTTAGAGGAATATTTGCACAATGGTGAAGGTAGGGGGCGGGGCCTGAGGTGACATCTGTGCAAACGCGCCCGTGGCGTGTTTTAAGTTGGGGGATTAAGTCCCCTTGAATCATGAGGGTCCCTAGGGGCCAACTAGCCCACCAGGAACCTCCAGTATGCGCCAGGGGCTGCGTTGCAGAGACGTGTAGAGAGGCCACACCCCTTTTACACCTCTCTGCAACGCAGCTCTGTGGCGCTTTCTGGATGTACCTGTTGGGCTAGTTGGCCCCAGGGACCCTCAGGATTGAAGGGGATTTAATTCCCCATCTTAAAACGCGCCACGGGGCCTGTTTGCACACATGTCACCTGAAGCCCCGCCCCTCCCTTCACCACTGTGCAAACGCGCCCGTGGCGCGTTTTAAGTTGGGGGATTAAGTCCCCTTGAATCCTGAGGGTTCCTGGGGCCGACTAGCCCACCATGTACCTCCAAAAGCGCCACAGAGCTGCGTTGCAGAGAGGTGTATAAAGGGCGTGGCCTCTGTACACCTCTCTGCAACGCAGCCCCTGGCGCATACTGGAGGTTCCTGGTGGGTTAGTTGGCCTCCAGGGACCCCAGTATTCAAGGGGAATTACTCCCCATCTGCAAATGCGCCAGGGAGTGGTGAAGGAAGGGGCGGGGCCTGCGGGCCGATCGTTTTTTTTTTTTCTGAAGGGGGCTGTGTGGCCCCCTTCCTTTTTCTTATTTTTGGGCCCTGGGGACCCCATCCCCAGGGCCTTACCCCCTTTTTTTTAATTAAAATTAACCTGGAAGGGGCCGCGTGGCCCCTCCCCTGGCCGAAAACTGCCCCGGGACACCATCCCCGGGGCATGGCCACACTTTAACATTCCTTTTAAGGAGGGGGCTGCGTGGCCCCCCTCCTCAGGCCTCCTTTGCCCCGGGGACCCCATCCCCCGGGGCAGGCCCTTTTTTTATAATTTCTGGGGAGGGGGCTGCGTGGCCCCCTCCCGGGCCACTTATGGCCCCGGGACCCCATCCCCCGGGGCCTGGCCTTCTGGTTGGGGACTGTGGGGGTCCCCAAACCCCCACAGTCCCGCCCGGCTCCCGTGTCCTAAGGGAGCCGGCATTGCTTTCCACACGGGGAGCAGCTAACATGCTGCTCCCCGTGTGGAAAGCTAATTGTCTTTGGATATTAGGCGAGAGCAGGTTTCCTGCTCTCTCTTCCAATATCCAAAGCAGTTTGCAATGACAGGACGGGAGCCGCGAGGCTCCCGTCCTGTCATTGCAAACAGCAGTGTCCCGGGGGTAGGCACCCCGGGACACTGCAAGAGCCGGCCCTGGGGGGTGGCGGTCCCCAGGGCCACCACAGGCTCCAGGAGGGGCCGCGCGGCCCCCTCCCCACATCAGCAAAGCCCCGGGAGGTGGTGTTCCCGGGGCTTCGAGGTCCAAAACGGACCCCCATTTTAATTTGTTAGTGCCCCGGGAGGTGGCGGTCCCGGGCGTGTGGGGAGCTCGAGCCCCCCACACAGGAAAAAGTTTTTTAAAAGAAGCCCCGGGAGGTGGTGGTCCTCGGGGCTGCGGGAGGGCTCAGAGCCCTCCCGCACCATTTTAAAAGAAAGCCCCGGGGGTGGCGGTCCCAGGGCTTGGGGGCCCTTTGAGGCCCCCATACATAAATTTAACCCCCACCATGCCCCCGGGACTTGGGCCACCCGGGGGCAAAATACAATCAAAGCGCGGGAGACTGCCCTTCGGTTTGTTTGTTTTTCGGCAGGATTCGCGCTCCCTGAGCGCATCCTGCCGATTTTTTTTAAAAAAATGCTTTTTCTGCCCAGGGGTCCTGTGGGACCCCCTGAGCAGTCCTAGGGGTCAGGGTGTTTCTACCCTGCCCCCTTTGTACGCTTTGCGTACTTTTTTACTGCTTTCTTGTTCCTCGGTTCTACCGAGGAACAAGATGGCTGCCAACACTTCCTGGTTTGGAGTGTTGACAGCCAATTAGCAGCTCGTGATCGGGAGGGTGCGCGAATCCGACGCGGCCATAGATATATATGTACTTTTACTTTTGATTTTCTCAGCAACTACTGAACGGATTTACACCATTTAACAAAAAGGGTTCTTTCTGAACCAAGAACTACCTCTTTGCCAAATTTGGTGTAATTCCGTTCAGCAGTTCGGGCTGTAGCCGTGTCTAAAGTTTCCTATGGGAAATTGATTTTTGACTCTTATTTTTTAATTTCTCCGCAACTACTGAACGGATTTACACCATTTAACAAAAAGGGTTCTTTCTGAACCAAGAACTACCTCTTTGCCAAATTTGGTGTAATTCCGTTCAGCAGTCTGGGCTGTAGCCGTGTCTAAAGTTTCTTATGGGAAAATGAATGGGGAAAACACGTTTTGGGACCCCCTTTTTCTCGGCCCCCGCTGACGAATCACCCTGAGACTTTCAGGGTAGGAGCGGACCGGAGCGGGCCATAAAGTTTGAAAATTTCGCGAAGATTCGTCAATCGACGCAAGAGTTATTTCAAATAGAATGTCGCGGATTTCCTATGGAAAATAAGTCCTAACTATAACTATCTACTGGCGACCGCCAGTAGATAATATATATATATATATATATATATATATATATATATATATATATATATATATATATATATATATATATATATATATTTCACCAACACCAGAAAATAGAAATACACTCATGGGAAGTTTTTCTCTGCTGTTTTTTATTATCTTGCAGTTACAACGCCCATCGCGTTTCGGACATTTATCAGGGTATACGCGTGAGTGCGTTTCTATTTTCTGATGCCTTGGCATCAGGAATTGGTGAAATAATTACCGGCGTGGCCCTGCCGGTGGAACGCACCACCATGAAGAAGACCGCCGAACCCATCATTGAGGGACCAAAACGTATATATATAGATATATATATATATCCACAAAAGTTTGCCCTGAAGCAAGGACGCAACTTCCCAGCTGAGTTGCTTTTCAAAAGCCTTTATTGTAGAAAACTGGCATTTTCAGCTCCAAACATTATCAAAATCCTGACGCGTTTCAGAGCCCCCAGGCTCTTTCTTCAGAGGATGACATTGCCAAACTGAAATGCAAGGTAGGCGCCATTAACTGCATGCATATTATATACAGCCCTCGTGGGCTTCTCATGTGAGTCACGATTACAGCATGCTGGTACCTGTAGTTTAAAGTCCAAGCAGATTGTTCCCCATGTGGGTTCAGTTTAGGAAACAGTATCCTTTCTTTTAAACGAATAAAATGCCACAGTGGGTTTCGGAATGAAATCTCCAGTTTTCTTTTTCTTTAACTCGGCTGCGCCTAAAGGTCATGAATGTTCAAACCTCTCTGGCCCCATTTTGACTCCATGGTGAGGCATCCTTCTCGGCCAGGCTGCCGAGTATAAATCCACAAAAGTTTGCCCTGAAGCAAGGACGCAACTTCCCAGCTGAGTTGCTTTTCAAAAGCCTTTATTGTAGAAAACCGGCATTTTCAGCTCCAAACATTATCAAAATCCTGACGCGTTTCAGAGCCCCCAGGCTCTTTCTTCAGAGGATGACATTGCCAAACTGAAATGCAAGGTAGGCGCCATTAACTGCATGCATATTATATACAGCCCTCGTGGGCTTCTCATGTGAGTCACGATTACAGCATGCTGGTACCTGTAGTTTAAAGTCCAAGCAGATTGTTCCCCATGTGGGTTCAGTTTAGGAAACAGTATCCTTTCTTTTAAACGAATAAAATGCCACAGTGGGTTTCGGAATGAAATCCCCAGTTTTCTTTTTCTTTAACTCGGCTGGGCCTAAAGGTCATGAATGTTGAAACCTCTCTGGCCCCATTTTGACTCCATGGTGAGGCATCCTTCTCGGCCAGGCTGCCGAGTATAAATCCACAAAAGTTTGCCCTGAAGCAAGGACGCAACTTCCCAGCTGAGTTGCTTTTCAAAAGCCTTTATTGTAGAAAACCGGCATTTTCAGCTCCAAACATTATCAAAATCCTGACGCGTTTTAGAGCCCCCAGGCTCTTTCTTCAGAGGATGACACTGCCAAACTGAAATGCAAGGTAGGCGCCATTAACTGCATGCATATTATATACAGCCCTCGTGGGCTTCTCATGTGAGTCACGATTACAGCATGCTGGTACCTGTAGTTTAAAGTCCAAGCAGATTGTTCCCCATGTGGGTTCGGTTTAGGAAACAGTGGGGCATATTAGCAAGGGCACTATCGCCGCTTTAGCGGCACTTTGCCGCTAAAGCGGCGATATTTATATCGCTCTATCAGCAAACTGTCTCTAACAGCAGTTAGAGACAGTTTGCGGGCATTAGCGCCCGTTTTACCGCTTTGCATGTCAGCGATATTTATCGCTAATGACATGCAAAGTGGGCGTTCCCGACGAACAAACCTGGGAAACACTCGCTAACAGGCCTATCGCCTATTAGCAAGGTGGCCATGGCCCCAGTTAGCGACGTGAAAATTCGCGCTAACCGGGGTCATCGCCATTTATTTAACACCTGCAATTAGCAGGTGTTAGCCATACCTAACATGGGGGTGGATTATGCTGATACGACCACAGGGTCGTATCAGCAAGGTGTTCTCCCTTCTCCATGCAACATCGCTGGTTTTTCAGCGATGTTGGCCCATTTCCCGCTATCGCTGGAATATTCATCGCCATAGCGCTAATCGGTGCTAATACAGCGTTAGCGTGGCAATATATTCCAGCGATAGCCGGCGATAAAAAAATCACGCTAAGCAGGGTTAGCGATGATTATCGCCTCTTCTTGCTAATATGCCCCAGTATCCTTTCTTTTAAACGAATAAAATGCCACAGTGGGTTTCGGAATGAAATCCCCAGTTTTCTTTTTCTTTAACTCGGCTGCGCCTAAAGGTCATGAATGTTCAAACCTCTCTGGCCCCATTTTGACTCCATGGTGAGGCATCCTTCTCGGCCAGGCTGCCGAGTATAAATCCACAAAAGTTTGCCCTGAAGCAAGGACGCAACTTCCCAGCTGATTCGTTTAAAAGAAAGGATACTGTTTCCTAAACTGAACCCACATGGAGAACAATCTGCTTGGACTTTAAACTACAGGTACCAGCATGCTGTAATCGTGACTCACATGAGAAGCCCACGAGGGCTGTATATAATATGCATGCAGTTAATGGCAACTACCTTGCATTTCAGTTTGGCAGTGTCATCCTCTGAAGAAAGAGCCTGGGGGCTCTGAAACGCGTCAGGATTTTGATAATGTTTGGAGCTGAAAATGCCGGTTTTCTACAATAAAGGCTTTTGAAAAGCAACTCAGCTGGGAAGTTGCGTCCTTGCTTCAGGGCAAACTTTTGTGGATTTATACTCGGCAGCCTGGCCGAGAAGGATGCCTCACCATGGAGTCAAAATGGGGCCAGAGAGGTTTGAACATTCATGACCTTTAGGCGCAGCCGAGTTAAAGAAAAAGAAAACTGGGGATTTCATTCCGAAACCCACTGTGGCATTTTATTCGTTTAAAAGAAAGGATACTGTTTCCTAAACTGAACCCACATGGGGAACAATCTGCTTGGACTTTAAACTACAGGTACCAGCATGCTGTAATCGTGACTCACATGAGAGGCCACGAGGGCTGTATATAATATGCATGCAGTTAATGGCGCCTACCTTGCATTTCAGTTTGGCAATGTCATCCTCTGAAGAAAGAGCCTGGGGGCTCTGAAACGCATCAGGATTTTGATAATGTTTGGAGCTGAAAATGCCGGTTTTCTACAATAAAGGCTTTTGAAAAGCAACTCAGCTGGGAAGTTGCGTCCTTGCTTCAGGACAAACTTTTGTGGATATATATATATATATATATATATATATATATATGTATTTATATAGTACCTACTGGTGGTCTCCAGAAGTTAGTTATAGGTAGGACCTAGTTTCCATAGGAAGAACGCTTTTTGATTTGCCAATAACTTTGGGCCGTTTGACGACTCCACCAAATTTTAAAAATTGGTGAAATAATTACTGCCGTGGCCCTGCCAATGGAACGCTACGACAACATCAGGAAACAAAGACTTAATAAATTGCCCCAGCAAAATGCGCAAATAACAACTCTTTCTATCGTTGAAGGCACAGACTCCGCATCGATGTCAGATCTGAGCTCAGCATTGGGAAGTGGCTCAGAATCAGATGACGGAGGATTCAGGGGCACCGCGACTGATGGAGCGGGTGTTAGCTTGGCTCAAGAACTTGATTTTTTAGTCCTGGACCGAAGGCAAACACTCAGACCAAGGGCACCAAAGAATCAAAGCGCAGACGCAACCGCAGGAGGCGCGAAAGGAGAAAAATCAGAAAAACCCAAGCAAGGAAACAAGAGGAGAGGAAACTGGAGGCGTTAGGCAGCACAGACACCAAGACAATTATCAACCTGAGCAACATCAATCTCACAGAGGCGGAAAAACAACTTCTCTCACTTGGTCTCACTTTTTGTCCGGAAAGTAGCTTTGATTATTGCAGCACCCGCATTGATGTATATAAATTCATAAGAAAACTCAAGCTCATAAAATTCTTCAAACAAAAAAGTAGCGGCAACGTCCAGAATACACCTAGTAATCTGTTACCCTCTGATACAATCCTCACAGTCTCTGACATTCCAATCATACATACTCTAATTGAGCTAGAGTCCGCTGAAGGAACAACTGCCACGCAACAAAGCTCCAGCGATGTAAGCATCACTGATACCGTGAGAGTACCAAGTCCTTTCAAACCGCACTCTACCTTTACACCAATGATGCCAAGAGATGCGATTGACATTTTCAGCGACGTCATCACTGATGAATTAAAATCCCTGCATCTCAGGAAGAAAGGCAAGCGACACAGAAACACCCGCCCAGAGATTAATCAAGGTTATCACAACCTAATGAGAAAACTGCAAAAAGAGAATGAAGTGATCATCAATAAAGCGGACAAGGGGGGTAATATTGTCCTGTGGCCACGACATTTGTACCTCGCAGAAGCTGGCAGGCATCTTACAGACCAACAGTGTTACAAAACTTCAAGCCATAAAGAAATAGCCACAAGCAATAAAGATCTAAGAAAGCACCTCAACTCCTACAGAAAGCAAGGGATTATCAGTAAAGATGAATTTTCTTTCCTAAACACAGATTCCCCGGTGCTCCCGATCCTGTACTTCTTACCCAAAGTACACAAGAACTCAGATCCCATACCTGGGCGTCCCATCATCTCGGCCAAAAAGAATATGTGCGAAAACATCTCCGGATATGTTGACTACTTCCTACAAGATATGGTCTCAAGCCTACCAACATACCTTAGAGACACGAGTGACTTTTTATTGAAAATTAAAGATATTTCATGGTGCAATGACAATCTGCTCATGTCGCTCGACATCACCTCGCTTTATACAAGCATCAGACACAGTGATGGTATCGCAGCATGCAAGCACTTTTTGGATAAAAAACCGATAAACTGCTATAAACACATTGAATTCTTGCTTTTCCTCATTGAATGGTGTTTGTTCCACAACTACTTCCTATTCAACAAAAAAGTGTACCATCAATTAAGGGGAGTGGCCATGGGAGCATGCTTTTCACCGAGCTACGCTTGTCTACATGTAGGAGCTTGGGAGGAGCAGACTCTGAGGGGACACCTGCACGAAACCTGGAATAACAATGTAATCACCTGGTTAAGGTTTATAGATGATGTCTTCGTTATTTGGAAGGGGACACCATCAGTGCAAAAGCGTTTATTGAAACAATCAATTCAAACACCCTTAACCTTGAATTCAATGCCAACATCAGTAAAACATCTATTGAATTCCTTGATGTAGAGTTATTTGTGGGAG
This sequence comes from Calotriton arnoldi, assembly GCA_963921515.1. Classification (NCBI taxonomy): domain Eukaryota; kingdom Metazoa; phylum Chordata; class Amphibia; order Caudata; family Salamandridae; genus Calotriton; species Calotriton arnoldi. Next base: position 2,016,126 of record CAWUFW010002392.1, on the reverse strand, counting down.
GTGGCAAACTGAACTCTAAACTACATAGGAAGCCTATGGCAGGGAACTCAACACTTCATGCCGCCAGTTTTCACCCTAAACACCTGATTGCGAGCATCCCCTACGGAGAAATGCTACGCCTGTGTAGGATCTATAGCTCACCCACTGATCTAACACATTGTCAGGAAGATGCATTCCAACGCTTTAGAGCTAGAGGTTACTCCATAGCCAACATCAGAAAAGCCATGAACAGAGCCAACTTAATTCCTAGGGAAGACCTCCTTACTGTAGGTCGCGAAGTTGACACTAACATCCCCATTCTAGAGCAGAAACAAATTATCACTACCAGGCTCATCACAATATTCAACACAGAAGCCCGCAACATCAGATCAGTCATTAACAAACACTGGGGCATCATTAGATCAGATCCCATTCTAGGCCCAATAGTAACACACCAGCCTGATATTACTTACAAGCGTGCATTTTCAATGCATGATGCCCTGGTGAGAAATAGTCCAGAGGTCATTTCGAAAGGTAACTGGCTGACAGACACCAAAGGATTTGTTAAATGCAATAGCTGCAGGGCTTGCAAATTTGGTAAAAACATTACCCAAGTTGTTTCAGCTTTCAGACAGAATCCCCTGACCATTAAACATCGCCTCACATGTAAGACTGAGTTTGCTATCTATTTGCTTGTCTGTTCATGCAACCTTTGGTACATTGGCAGCACTAAGCTACCAGTACACCAACGCATCCTACAACATCTCAGGGCCATAGTCAATAATGACTCAGCATACCCGGTAGCTAGACATTTCAAGGAAAAGCACAATAACAACCTTAACCATCTACATTACTCAGTGATTGATTGCATACCAGCACTTATGAGGGGTGGTAACCGGGAGAAGCTCCTGCGACAACTAGAGAGCAAATACATCATTGAATTTAATACTAAGTGCCCCGCAAGACTGAACATCAGTGAGTATATGCACAACTTCCTATAAAATGGAGTCACACATGATGTTTAAATTAAAACATTCCATATCATCTAATAGCATTCAGGCCTATGGTGTCCACTTCAACCAACCAAATTCATGAACCCATTTTAAACATCTCAGTTAAATCGGAACTACATCTGTCTATAACCTTGGCTCCGTTCTCTGAAACCTTATACTATTTGTGCATTTGTGCCATGAATTCTGTATAACCTGACTTCTTTTTCAGTACACTGATTAACTTATGTTTTGTATGCATATGACTGAATATATTTTATTTGAGCATGTCATTTGTAACCTACTACATTGAAAACCCACGTGGGATTGTGTCAAGTGGACTTTGTTAGTAATTGAAACAATTTTAGTTTCTTGATTACACATATACCTTGTGTGTGAATATCCATTTTACACATTGGACCATACTGTTCCGTCCAATTTTGCCAACTAGTATTCACTCATAGTCTCACTCTTTTAACCCAGCACTCCCCTCCCTTTCACATTACACATTATTAGCACCCACGTATGAGTAGTACCAGTTGACTTTTTAACATCTTTTCCCACACCTGGCACCAAGAGGTAAATAAACATACTATGGCTGGCATATATACATATATTTTTTGTGGCGCTTTTTATATTTAATTTATATTAAATATACCACAAACGGCACAACTCACTGAGGTAGAACAGATCACCTGGCATTAGATATACTCCAATACATGAGTGTACACTTGGCAATAGTTAGCCTGCCTAATTATACTCAGCCTCTTTGAGTTAGATCACGCCCGACCATTGTGACACTCCATTCACACACGGGTTACTTACCGTGATCTCCGCATTTGCCTCGTATTTCCACGGTTTTAGGAGTCATAATTCCTTATCGCGAATGCAGTGCCGCCACAAAACACATAGTTAGGCAACCTCTGCAACATGCACAGCCGTTCTAACGCTCATACCTTCCCACACACACAAACGTTACAGATGTCTTCTATCTCCATGTATATATACTGCACTGTGCCTGGTTAACTGCTGACTCACCTCCAGCAGTAAACTATCACTACAGTAAAGCAGTTTACTGTAGTAAAATTGCCAACTCATGTGGTAAAATGTTAAACACTGTAAAAAGACTACCACTCACCACCTATGTATATAAAGCACCCTTTCACATGCAGTGCACTATGTGAACAAGGCCGCATGTCTGGCGGCCGAAACGCGTCATTTTGGACATTGATACTTAAATAAAGACACTTTGCCATCATCACTGCCTTGGAGTCTGTGCCCTCGTGTTGCGCCGCTGTGGCTGGATACTTTGGGATTCACATGCTGATATATATATATATATATATATATATATATATATATTTATATAGTACCTACTGGTGGTCTCCAGAAGTTAGTTATAGGTAGGACCTAGTTTCCATAGGAAGAACGCTTTTTGATTTGCCAATAACTTTGGGCCGTTTGACGACTCCACCAAATTTTAAAAATTGGTGAAATAATTACTGCCGTGGCCCTGCCAATGGAACGCACCACCACGAAAAAGACCGCCGAACTCATCATTGAGGGACCAAAACGTATATATATATCAAAAAGGTACAAAGAGCGGGAGTGGAGGGGCTGCATGAACGACATGGCTGATTGCATGCTGCGGACATTGTGACCGATATCAGAGTCAGCCCATCGTGGAGAAAAATTCTTAACACGCGAGTGCCACCCTCGCGATTCGGCAGCACCCGTCCTGAGTTCGGTGGACATTGGTGGTGAAATTGTCTTGGAAGCTAATTGTCGTATCACCAGAACCGCTGCTGCCTGATTCTACCCGTCAACCAAGGAAGGTCGTGAGTTATTCAAACTCAGGACAGCCTAATCATTTGTCTGGCTTCCACGGGTACCTCATGGTCTGTTATCCAACGGCTGTGGCGAGTGGGAAGGGTATGCCCAGACGTGGGTCCCGTGCTCACTACACCACTGGATTCAAGCTAGCCTGGCTGAAGAAGGGTGATGCCCTGAAACCGGTCCTAGGATGCTTGTTTCCGATCCAGGGAGTACCTGGCTTGGCAGTTCGGGCTGGACTGTTCCCACAAGGAACAGGGTCAAGACTGATTTGCATATGGCTGGGTCCAAACTGGGGTGGTGTGGTGAGCAAAAGAATGATGGATTTAACCCAGATCCTTGTGACTGGGGGTGAATGTTTGCATTGTCCAGCATTCCGTCCATCAATTGTTTCTTTTGCATTTGTCGCCCTAAGTGGGAAGGGTATGCCCAGACGTGGGTCCCGTGCTCACTACACCACTGGATTCAAGCTAGCCTGGCTGAAGAAGGGTGATGCCCTGAAACCGGTCCTAGGATGCTTGTTTCCGATCCAGGGAGGACCTGGCTTGGCAGTTCGGGCTGGACTGTTCCCACAAGGAACAGGGTCAAGACTGATTTGCATATGGCTGGGTCCAAACTGGGGTGGTGTGGTGAGCAAAAGAATGATGGATTTAACCCAGATCCTTGTGACTGGGGGTGAATGTTTGCATTGTCCAGCATTCCGTCCATCAATTGTTTCTTTTGCATTTGTCGCCCTAAGTGGGAAGGGTATGCCCAGACGTGGGTCCCGTGCTCACTACACCACTGGATTCAAGCTAGCCTGGCTGAAGAAGGGTGATGCCCTGAAACCGGTCCTAGGATGCTTGTTTCCGATCCAGGGAGGACCTGGCTTGGCAGTTCGGGCTGGACTGTTCCCACAAGGAACAGGGTCAAGACTGATTTGCATATGGCTGGGTCCAAACTGGGGTGGTGTGGTGAGCAAAAGAATGATGGATTTAACCCAGATCCTTGTGACTGGGGGTGAATATTTGCATTGTCCAGCATTCCGTCCTTCAGTTGTTTCTTTTGCATTTGTCGCCCTAAGTGGGAAGGGTATGCCCAGATGTGGGTCCCGTGCTCACTACACCACTGGATTCAAGCTAGCCTGGCTGAAGAAGGGTGATGCCCTGAAACCGGTCCTAGGATGCTTGTTTCCGATCCAGGGAGGACCTGGCTTGGCAGTTCGGGCTGGACTGTTCCCACAAGGAACAGGGTCAAGACTGATTTGCATATGGCTGGGTCCAAACTGGGGTGGTGTGGTGAGCAAAAGAATGATGGATTTAACCCAGATCCTTGTGACTGGGGGTGAATGTTTGCATTGTCCAGCATTCCGTCCATCAATTGTTTCTTTTGCATTTGTCGCCCTAAGTGGGAAGGGTATGCCCAGACGTGGGTCCCGTGTTCACTACACCACTGGATTCAAGCTAGCCTGGCTGAAGAAGGGTGATGCCCTGAAACCGGTCCTAGGATGCTTGTTTCCGATCCAGGGAGGACCTGGCTTGGCAGTTCGGGCTGGACTGTTCCCACAAGGAACAGGGTCAAGACTGATTTGCATATGGCTGGGTCCAAACTGGGGTGGTGTGGTGAGCAAAAGAATGATGGATTTAACCCAGATCCTTGTGACTGGGGGTGAATGTTTGCATTGTCCAGCATTCCGTCCATCAATTGTTTCTTTTGCATTTGTCGCCCTAAGTGGGAAGGGTATGCCCAGACGTGGGTCCCGTGCTCACTACACCACTGGATTCAAGCTAGCCTGGCTGAAGAAGGGTGATGCCCTGAAACCGGTCCTAGGATGCTTGTTTCCGATCCAGAGAGGACCTGGCTTGGCAGTTCGGGCTGGACTGTTCCCACAAGGAACAGGGTCAAGACTGATTTGCATATGGCTGGGTCCAAACTGGGGTGGTGTGGTGAGCAAAAGAATGATGGATTTAACCCAGATCCTTGTGACTGGGGGTGAATGTTTGCATTGTCCAGCATTCCGTCCATCAATTGTTTCTTTTGCATTTGTCGCCCTAAGTGGGAAGGGTATGCCCAGACGTGGGTCCCGTGCTCACTACACCACTGGATTCAAGCTAGCCTGGCTGAAGAAGGGTGATGCCCTGAAACCGGTCCTAGGATGCTTGTTTCCGATCCAGGGAGTACCTGGCTTGGCAGTTCGGGCTGGACTGTTCCCACAAGGAACAGGGTCAAGACTGATTTGCATATGGCTGGGTCCAAACTGGGGTGGTGTGGTGAGCAAAAGAATGATGGATTTAACCCAGATCCTTGTGACTGGGGGTGAATGTTTGCATTGTCCAGCATTCCGTCCATCAATTGTTTCTTTTGCATTTGTCGCCCTAAGTGGGAAGGGTATGCCCAGACGTGGGTCCCGTGCTCACTACACCACTGGATTCAAGCTAGCCTGGCTGAAGAAGGGTGATGCCCTGAAACCGGTCCAAGGATGCTTGTTTCCGATCCAGGGAGGACCTGGCTTGGCAGTTCGGGCTGGACTGTTCCCACAAGGAACAGGGTCAAGACTGATTTGCATATGGCTGGGTCCAAACTGGGGTGGTGTGGTGAGCAAAAGAATGATGGATTTAACCCAGATCCTTGTGACTGGGGGTGAATGTTTGCATTGTCCAGCATTCCGTCCATCAATTGTTTCTTTTGCAGGGGTCAAAAAGGTACAAAGAGCAGGAGTGGAGGGGCTGCATGAACGACATGGCTGATTGCATGCTGCGGACATCGTGACCGATATCAGAGTCAGCCCATCGTGGAGAAAAATTGGAATTGGGACATTTTGACTGTTATTATGACTTATTTGATCACTGATTAAGGTGCGAATTTCAACAGCATGAAGATTAACAATATGAAAGTGAATCCTCTGCAGCCCTCCCGTTGGCCCATAATCCACCAATGAGGTGAAAGACACATGTTTTTAACCTATCAGCTACTTTAACCTCTGCATTAGCAATTTTTAAAGCACGGATGAAGGCTAAACGCGGAAACGTGTCTAAGGATAATTGCTGTATTAAATGTTGAGATAAACCCCGCGAGTGCTCCGTACCTTTCTTTTGTAGTTGTTGTGTAACACGCGAGTGCCACCCTTGCGCTTCGGCAGCACCCGTCCTGAGTTCGGTGGACATTGGTGGGGAAATTGTCTTGGAATATATATATGTATATATATATATATATATATTTATATATATTTATATATTACCTACTGGTGGTCTCCAGAAGTTAGTTATAGGTAGGACCTTGTTTCCATAGGAAGAACGCTTTTTGATTTGCCAATCACTTTGGCGCCGTTTGACGACTACACCAAATTTGAAAAATGTGTACGATAGTCAATTCAGCTTCTGTGTTGAAAGTGTCGGGGTGATTCATCGAACAGAGGCCGAGAAAAAGTGGGGGTCCCACAAAACGTGTTTTCCCCAAGCAAATTCCCATAGGGATTTTAGACACGACTACAGCCTGAACTGCTGAACGGAATTACACCAAATTTAGCAGAAAGGTAGCAGTTGGTCCAGAAAGCGACTTCTTTGTCAATTGGTGTAAATCCGTTTAGTAGTTTTGGAGATATTAAAGAAAATCAGAATTTAGATCTCTAGGGACGCAGATCCTCAGAGGATCCAACAGTCCCCATGCTTGTATCTGATAGGCTGCCAACACTTCAACCAGTAAGTTCTGGCAGCCATCTTGGCACTCGTGTATATATATATATATATATATATATATATATATATATATATATGTTTTATCAAAAGAGGCTCCTTCTGTTTTCCCCCGCCCTTCGCAGAGGATCGCTCAAAGTTGGCGGAGCTATGCCAACCAGGAAATTAGTTTCTACAATCCAAGTAAAGCGATCACTCAGAGTTCAAATGACACCAGAAGTTGTTTATTTCAGGTTACGCGTTTCGCTTGTCAAGCAAGCTTGGTCACACAGTGAATTCCAGGAAAAGACTGCATACATAGGCAATGCAGAAAGTAAAGAAGAACCAAAATTATAAGGGTACATAACATGGTCAAAAGGGCATCCTATAGTTAAAAGCTTTTTGGCGGCTTAGTGCCTTAGTATTGTCCATTACAGAATAGTAGGATGTTTGTTCAAAAACGCTAAGTGTGGACAAAACTATTCTCCAAGAGTAGTTACAGGGTGGAGCAAATAGTAGAAGGAAGTCAAAAGTATTTAACTATAGGGATCAAATCATGTTTAATTGGCAATTTGCCTTTTCCCTTTCAGGTTTCTTCTGGAATGCATACAAATTCAATGTTTATTAGTTTATTATTAATTTATAATAAGTATGATGCAACATTTGTGTTCCTATGTTAATATAGTTGGTTAAAAGGATGCTCACACTGTTTTACAGACCATTTGGTTTATAAACTATTATGTTTTTCGTTTTCGTTTTTGCTTGTAATAACATCTATACAAGTCTAGTATGATGTAATACAACCACAGAGGGTCCACTACAAAATGGATGCCCTTTTGACCATGTTATGTACCCTTATAATTTTGGTCCTTCTTTACTTTCTGCATTGCCTATGTATGCAGTCTTTTCCTGGAATTCACTGTGTGACCAAGCTTGCTTGACAAGCTAAACGCGTAACCTGAAATAAACAACTTCTGGTGTCATTTGAACTCTGAGTGATCGCTTTACTTGGATTGTAGAAACTAATATATATATATATATATATATATATATATATATATATATATATAGATAGATAGATAGATAGATAGATAGATAGATAGATAGATACAAAAACAGAAGCAGAGAACTCTGGGTAGTTCTCAAGTTTATCCTATGCTTAAAAACTTTGATAGAAAAGCAGGCATTTGAGGTGAGCAAATTTAGAGTGTCGCTGGTGTTGAGAGTGCTCTTACTGGAGCTGCTTTCCACCTAAACTTGAGAACTACCCAGAGTTCTCTGCTTCTGTTTTTGCATAATTTATTCGTCACTCTATGCCTGAAAGGGTTTTGTTTTTATATATATATATATATATATATATATATATATATATATATATATATATATATATATATATGTATATTATTATTTTTCACTTGAAAATCAAAGGTTAAAAGGACATTATAGTTAGGTGAAAATGTCAGTTAAACTATACCGTTTTAAACTAACATAACCACTGAAAATCGCCAGTTATAGATATCTCAAGTAACTATAACTCATGCCCTAAGGCAACTATAACTTGCACCCTCGCAATGCTATGCTTATATCAACACACTATGACAACACAGTAAAGTATATCAAAAATCATACATGGACTAATAACAAATATCAACACAGTGCAATTACTTAACAACAAAACAAAACACAATACAACCTAAAAGAACAACAGAATAGCATTTTTTCCTTCTGTGATTTTGTTTTGCTTTTTTATTGGTCTGATGTGTTATAATGTTGTTAGTATGCTATTGAGTTGTATTCTTGTTTGTGTTGATTTGCTGTTGCTGTGCCATGCTCTTGCGTTATATTGTTTTTTTTGTGTTAGCTTGTTATTGTCTTGTGTTGTATTTGTATGTTATGGCAATGTTGTGTTATGTTGTGTGTGTATGCTGATGTGCTGTGACTTTGTGTTGTTATGGTGTATAGTAGTGTTGTATTGTGATTTTTGTTGTGTTGGTGTGTTGTGCTAAATAGTGTTACGTTATTTTTGTTGGGGCATTATATCTTGTTGATATGCTGTATTGTTCTCTTCCAGTGTGAGTTTGTGCTACATTGTGATATGTTGGAATGCTGCTGCTGTGTTGTATGTTTGTCTGGAATTGATGCTGAGTTGTTGTCATGGTGGGTTATTGTAAGTGATATGTTATTGCATCGTTGAGTTGTTGTGTTGCATTGCTCTTGTGTGTTGTGATGTACTGTTATTGTAAGGTATGGTCGTGTTTTACTAGGGCTGTCGTAGCACAACCGCAGTCCGGCTCCTAAAATATGCACAAATATTCTTGTCACGTAGCACCATCACCACAAATGCACTTTCATGACACAGTGTTAAAATTTCTTAAACCAAGCTCTGCCCGAAAACATTTTGCAGTCCGGCCTTATGCCTTTGAAATACCGTTCCCCAAACTCAAATTCCGTGATCCTATACATCGACTCAAACTCCGTTGGTACACAATATGCTCAGGAGTGTATCGTAAATATAGTCACGGCGATGTTTATTATTTTGAGGAATTTTTCTCATAGTCATTTTGAATAAATACTCAACGTTTAACAGAATTTACAAACAGACACCTTTCTTGAAGTTCAGAGATAGGACGTATTTATTTTATTTGTACTGAAAAAAATTCATTGCTCTTCCAGCTTCCTCCGAAAACTCCTCTAATTTAACCTGCCATGGAAAAAGCTGCCATTTTCACATTCTGAAATTGCAAAACATATTAACCACTAATTACTATGCTGTTCTTGGGTTCCTGTATTAACATCACAGCGTGCCAGTGAACGCACCTGTTTAAGTGGCCCATTCCATTTGAATCCATGCTGAAACTGCAGAACGCGTGCCGTGCCATAACAAATGACGTACGTGACTCATCAGCTCTTTAGCTACCACTTGTCTCTGTTTCTATGGTTTGGTACAATCTGGATTTTTAATGTAAACGGAAGACCTGGCATGCTTCAACTAAAATGCAAGTCGGTTCGGGAGAAAGATATTTGACGTGCCAGCAATCCTGTAAAACCTGTACAACTTGTGGAGCTGCTTTGACCTGAAAACCGAACGCTATGGTGGCAGCAGTACCGTACATATTGAAATAGCAGGGCAAGCTTACTGAACACAATGAGCGAGGTCAGCAATTACGAGAAACAAGTTTTACAATCTAATAATACCCAGCTATACTTCTAACTGCTGCCTACCTACAAGCAGCTCATAGTTCAGGCAGTTTCAAATATTGTTTACTATTTACATTCATGAAAATCAGTTTATATAAGACACTCTAATTGTTTTCCCCAATGAGGTTCAGAAGATTGTGGTTCCTCTACAGCTTGCTTCCGTGTGGATGTGATAAACTGAAAAAAAAACGATGGGTTTAGGCACAGATCTCTGTTCAGGGGTGAATGTTTGACATTGTGCAGCATTCTGTTCATCAATTGTTCTTTTTTGCACTCCTCTGATAGCCAGCACATGTCTGGTGGACTCAAGGAGTTTGCACCAGCTTTCCTGCCAACTATTGTCTGCCTGCCACTTTAGCTGAGCTCCTATGCCTGAATTATACATCAGGCACACTTTTTCAGTTTGTGCCACAGCGCAACTTGACTCGTTTGGACCGAGAGGCAGACTGCATCCCACCCACTACACTCTAAAAAAAAGTGCTGTCCTCAGCGCACGTGTGAACTCTGATAGTACTCCTCCCCCCACCCATGCTAAGAAAAGGGCATTAGTGAAACAGCATGGTTTAAATCGTAGCACTGTTTTTCACTGGAGGCAGACTGGCCTCAGTTTAAAAAGGGGGCAGGGATCCCCCACCTCTGCAAGCTGGTGTAGTGTGTCCTTGCACTGTGGGCTAAGCTCGGCCCTCTGTTCCTCTTTCAGTGGTGCACTTTTGAATTACTGGAGATTTGTAGAAGGATACTCTGTCAAAATGTGGCAGATACTTGCCCACTGTGTTACAAGCACCAAGGTTATAATGCACTTGTAATATGGCTGATGGGATATCCGCCATATTTATCATGGAGTATCCCAACCCACGTAGCTCTAAATAAGGCCCTGCGTTTCCAGTCTTCCACCTAAAACCACAGAGAGTCTAGGAAGAGGGCAGAGTTGACATAGCCAACTTCATACACTGTGGTACTCTGTCTGGCACATCTGCCTCAAAGATCAGAAAAAGTAAACACAAACTGCAGTAGAATTGACTGCCACAAACACACAGGGTATAATGTGGGTATTAGTGCTGCAGTAGTACCTGAGGCCCAGGAACACCAGTGGCAAATTACACTGCCCACTGTGGATACTGCTCAGTAACCACTCATACCTCTATTACCCTGAGAAAATGCCCCTCACTCGTTTTGTTCTACCTCGTAGCAGTAGCCTGAATTGGGATGCTGAATGTGCAGCCCAAAGACATCTGCTGTTCTTCCGCACTCCCTGCAAACAATAAAGGAAGCCTGGCATGGTGCCCATGAAAATAATCCTAGCTTTGGTTGCCCATGGAGGTTGAACTTTGAAGGTAGTGTAAATTGGACTGAGCATTGTATTGCTCCTAGTTACACCAGTTTCACTTGCTGGCTCTTCGAAAGCAGTAGGCACCTTGACTCCAAGCAGAAGATCTGCAACACTAGATGAGAGGAGGCATACAAGGATCAGGAGGCTGAGACAAATATACTGTCATGAAATAACACAAAATCTGCTGTGTCCTGTATGGAAGTCGAGGAGCTGGGTTGCTATTTTAAGACCTAGAGGACAAAAATCAAGCCTAGGTGAATACTGTATCCTGAGTGGAAGACCGGCTTGGAGAAAACTCAGCCTTTGAACCATGAGTGCCTGCAACCATGCTCATCTCGATTAGAGACCTACAGATGTAAATATGGGACTCAGTTTGGACTCTGCTTTCCAACTGTGCCCACTTGCATTTTTTGTTTGACAGCTCATGTCCTTCCTGAAGCTTACAGAAACCATTGGGCTCTTGAATCAGAGAGTGCAGAGTATGTGATTACACTGCATCTCACTTAACCACTGAATGCTGCTCCCACATTTCTAAGCCTTTAACCATCAACGGAATTGGTTTTCCTGCTGCAGAATGTCTCTGTTAGGATCTCCAAGATCAGCCTAACCCTAGGACGTGGTTTGTTTCCACCTCATCCATATGGTGACCAGAGATGGCTGGTGCTCCTAACCCCAAAAAATCTTGACAACAGTCATGCAACCATGAAGATTTAAGATACAGTCTCCTTAAGTAATCACTGTTAAGGGGAAGATGATTATTAATTCATTGGGCTTTTTGACTACAGAAATGATTTCACCAATGTTCAATGAGCCTGGGAAAGGGACTTGTGGTAAGTATGAAGCACCGAAGCATTGGAAATTGAGAACATTTCTTTGACGATATTCGCTGGAAGACGCCAGAGGTAATATTTAGGTGGCTTAAGCTGTTTGGCAGCTGTTTGGTGATGCTGACAGGATGAAAAGAGTTCCAGGTGTTTTTGTATTTTATTGAGGGGGGTGGGGCTTTATCCTGTGACAAGTCAATACTGATTTTGTTTCCAATGCAACAGATCTCATCCATAAATAGTGGAGGAAAGTCTCGTATTGAGCTTTGGTTGGAGAGGATTTCTAGAAGCAGTGTTAGCTCTGATGTGACAGAATGAGGACAGTGGCGGCTCCTCTGCTAAGGCAGAGGAGCATCGCCACACTGCTCAAAAGGAAAAATAAAATGATAACGTATCGTTATTATCATTTTATTTTTCCTATTGCAGTCAGTGGTGGGGTGGGGCTGGCCTGGGCAGGGGGAGGAGTGGTTTGCACTCCTAAGTGCGCATGATTGTATGGCCGGCCCTCTTTGGCCAGCCAAACAATTGTGCGCACTTTGCATGTTCCCCACCAGGCTGCATTTCACACCCTAGTGAGGAACATGCACAGGCTACCTGTCCCCGTCTGGGCGCCGATGCACGACGCTCAGACCAATCACAACACTGCAATGCAGCATTGTGATTGGCTATGGGGAACTTAGAGGGACCAATCACAACGCTGCATTGCAGCGTTGTAATTGGCTTAGGGAGCCTGGGAGTCCGGATGCTTCCCACTGCCCGCTGGGACTGGAGACAGGAAGAAGGAAGAGGACGGAGGAGAGGCGGTGGACAGCCGTTCCAGGTAAGTCCTTTTTTTTTAATTCCCCCCCCCCCCCCCGCTCCAACACCCCTGTCCGGTAGCAGCCACTACTGAATGAGGATCGGGTGGTATTCGGTGTTGAGCTTATTTGTTCTTTGATGACTATAGCCTTAGAAGATAAAACTGAATGTTTGTATTTTCTTAGCTTTTCTAATTTGCAGTAGAGTAGCAGAGAATTGTAGGAGTAGGAGTTGGTAGGTTGTGAACTTGTGTTAGGTTTCTAGAAAAGTAAAATATATTCATTTGTGATTGCTGCAGTCTAAATTAAAATGCACTAGGAAGATATTATTGGTAGAATACACTGCTTGAAGTAGTTAATTTAAAGCTTTGGTTGATGCAGGTGTAGCGTGCTCTTAGAAGATGATGTAACCGATACACAGTCAATCAATCAATCAATAAAATCTTTATTCGATCTCTATAAAAACAGATCATAAAAGCACAATTTCAATCAAACACCCCATAAAATAGATGTTGGACTTGGCCCTTTTTGCAGGGTCATCCCTAAACTTTTTGCCTTCCTCCTATATTTTTTCTGACCTGTTGTTGGCTGTTTTATGACTCTGGGCACTTCACCACTGCTGATCAGTGCTAAAGTGCATATGCTCTCCCTATTGTAAATTGTGTTATGTATTAGTGACTCCATGATTGGATGATTGGTTTACCTGTCAGTCCCTAGTACAGTGCACTGAGTGTGCCCAGGGCTTGTAAATCCAATGCTGCTGGTGGGCTTGCAGCACTGGTTGTGCCACCCACAGAAGCAGCTTGTAAAGTGTGTCTCAGGCCTGCCATTGCAGAGCCTGTGTGCAGCCTAGGGCTGCCATGTCGACTTGGCGAGTACACCCACTTACCAGGTCCTAAACCTTCCCTTTACTGCATGTTGGTCACCCCTAAAGTAGGCCCTAGGGCAGGGTGCATTGTAAGTATAAGGTAGGACATGCCCTGGTGTGTGTGGCATGTCCTAATAGTGAATTACAGCCACTTTCGTTTTTCACTATTGCAAGGCTACCTGCTCCCAATATGCCAGAATGGGCAGTTTCATTATTACACCTTATAATCCTAACTGACCCAGGGAACATGGTAGAAAAACGAATTTAGTATGCCTGAACTCAGGATGATAAAATACATCTTTTAGTGAAGTTGGTTTTAACATTCTGTGTTTGAAAATACCACTTTTAGAAAGTAGGTATTTTCTTGCCTAACCTTCCAAGCCTGCCTCTGCTAGGTTGTGTATTCCTTGTCTGGGTTTGTGAGTGACAGGGGCTGGGGGACTCCAGGAGGCAGGGTGAGTCAGCACAGGGCTGAATAGAGAGATCTGCATCCAGAGTGGAGGGAGGAGTTGCACCTGGGTCTGAATAGGGCTGTGCCTGCCTTCCACAATGCTGGCTCCACCTCCTGCCGGGCGGCTGAGCACTTTGCCCCACATTCTGAAAGGAAAGAAGGAGTCCTGTTAACAAAGTGCTCCAGGACTGACCAGAACTGGTTTTGGACTTGGCAAAGGCCTCTCTGCCTTCAGAGAACAAAGAGAAAAGGTGTATAAAAAGGGGACCCAGACCCCTAGGAAATTAGATCACTTTTGGGAAAAAGAAGAAACCTTTGCTGAGGAGCGGAACCAAGAAGAAACTGAGGAGAAGACTATCCCTAAGCTAGAGGGATCTGCCTGCAGTGGTTGCCTGACTGCCAAAGAAAGGAGAAGGGAACTTTGTGTGTACTTTCATCAACTTGTGAAGGATCTCCAAGGGCTTGATTTCAGAGCTTGCCTCCTGCTGAAGTCTCAGGGACAACAGACTTCACCCCCCAGCTCTCCTGTATTCCCTTGTGGGGAATTTGGACCTTCTGAAACACTTGCGTGTCGCTGGGAGCTGAAAGCGCGACTCACGAACGAGAAGCGTGTCGCCGAACTGCTGCTGCCGCTTCACAACACGAATCGCCTCGCATTGCTGGAGAAGAGGATCGACGTCGCAGCAGACGCCGCCGCATCACTGGAAAGCGTGTCGCAGAAGAATCGTTGAGTCATCGCAGGGCCACCGAAGCGCCTCGCATCGCCTGGGGAGAGGATCGACGTCGCAGCAGACGCCGCCGCATCACTGGGAAGCGTGTCGCAGGGCCTGTCGCGGCTCATCACCGGAGAAGAGGATCGACGTCGCATCAGACGCCGCCGCATCTCCGGGAAGCGTGTCGCAGGGCCTGTCGGGGCTCATCGCCGGAGAAGAGGATCGACGTCGCAGCAGACGCCGCCGCATCACCGGGAAGAGTGTCGCAGGGCCTGTCGCGGCTCGCATCGTTGTGGAAGCAACCAGCTTCCACAACGATGCCAGGGGAGAGGATCGACATCGCAGCAGACGCCGCCGCATCACTGGGAAGCGTGTCGCAGGGCCGATCGCGGCTCGCATCGTGGGAAGCATCCCGCATCGCCGGAGAAGAGGATCGACGTCGCAGCAGACACCGCCGCATCACCGGGAAGCAGGTCGCATCAAGAAGAAAGCGCCATCTTTGTTTCTTTGCACCAGATCTTCAACGCATCACCGTCCTTGCGTGTAAGGGACTACCGCATCACCTTCCCTGCAACACTTTCGTTGCCTTGCGTTACGCATCTTAAGGTACATTGAACTCAGAGTGTCGCACTTACCATCTTAAGAGAACTGAGCTAATTCTACCATCTTTAAAGTACAGTATTGTGGATTATTTTTGTCGTTTATGGTCTTGTGGTAAATCTATATAAAAGATACTTATTTTTATAATACAACCTGTGTGGTGTCCATTTGTAGTGTTGTCACTGGATTACCGTATGTGTTCACAAATGCTTTACACACTGCCTCTGAACTAAGCCTGTCTGCTCGTGCCAAGCTACCAAGGGGGTGAGCAGGGGTTATTTCAGGAGTGTACCCCCTTACCCTGACTAGAAGCAAGGGTCCCTATTTGGACAAAGGTACCTACCTCTGCCAACTAGAGACTCCCAGTTCTAACATTGGTGGTCAGCGGTGAGGATTCTGGACTTGCATTTGTGACTCATGTACAGTAATTGGTGAACACTACTTAGTGAGTGCAGACCAAAACGCAACCACATACTTTTGGGAGATATTCTTTTCTGGGACTTTCTATGTTTGCTAAAAACTACCAAGTTTAATCACCATGGATACAGCAGCATCCATAGCATCTGTTGATTGTGATTGGGGGAGGAGAGTAACTTCCCCAGCAGGTAGCAGGGTTTCTGCCCAAGATCTGTCCCCAGAGGAGCTGGAGGACAGAGAAAAGAGTAGGATGCATGAGATGGAGCTGACCAAGCTCAAGTTAAAGGGGCAGTTGGAATTTGAATTGCAATCTAGAAAGTTGGCCCTAGAGGAAAAGAGGATGCGGTTTGAGCATGAGTTGAGAATGAGGGAGCTTGATTTGAAGCTCGAGAGGCTGGAGGCCATGAGTGTCTCAGCCCAGAAAAAAGAAATGTGTGTAGCTCAGGAAATGAGCTTTGCTGAGTTGGAGTCCAGCTCAGATGGTGGCAGCAAAATTATGTTATCTAGTGCTGAGGGAGTAGTACACACACCCAGAGATGTGGCGCCTGACTTGAAGGAGGGGGTTAACATACACCAGGAGGTTCAAGGACATGAGGTAGCTCCAGTAGTGCGCAGTGTCCCTGAGGAGAATTGGGAAACTGACGCAGGGGTTCATGGTCCTAGAGGTGGGAGGGACACTCTACTGACTTTAGATGAGAGGTGCAGGGAGAGGGGTTCCCCCATGGTTGAAGTCCTGATGTGTGAGTGTGGAAACCGCCCAGAAGAGTGTGAGTTGAGTGACAGAGACAGTCAGATACTGTCTTGCCAATCTCAGGAGAGTGGTGTGGAGTACGTGTGCAAGGCACTGGATGGTAAGGTGAAGGATAGTTTGGTTAACCCTTGTAGGGGGCTGTGTAATCCAATTGTGGGAGAGCATATTTTAAGTCCCTATTTTCCAGAGCTATGCCAACACCTGTTGGAGTGTGAGTTCTCTGACCCCAGGGAGCTCACAATGGAGGCAGACCTTTTGGTGGATTCCAGAGGGTCTGAAGAGGCATTGGGGAGTGACCCTAAGAGGAGTGGCTCATGTGTCTTCCAACCCAGAGTGGTGGGAGAGGTTCAGTGTAGCCCAGCTAGGTCCCGTGGTAGTGGGAGGGGTGTAGGGACTCACGTCCTGTCTCAGTGGAGAAGGAGTGAGTGTGGGGCTGCGTGTCCCAAGGTGCCCAAAACCCAGTCTCAGAGCCTGGATGGTTCTTTAAGGGAACACCAGGTAGGGAGCCTAGGCTGTCCTGATGGGCCGCCCGTTGAGGAGGATCTCCTAGTGTCTAGAGAACCTGGAGCGTCTGTAAATGGAGCTCCAGTGTTTCTGGTGTCTGGCAGTGCCACTCCACTTGGGAGGGTGCAGAAGTCCAGAGTGAGGGGTGAGAGGGGGAGAGAGTCCCCAGTGGAAAAAGCAGTGGGTCAGGGACCAGCCAGAAGGGCTGAGTCACCGGTGAAAGACCATGGTGACACCACTTCTGTCCTGGGGGATCTTCACGCACTGTCAGAGGGACAGGGGTGGGAGATCTGCGCCAGGCAGACTGTCACACGACACATGAGTTATGTGTCACCCTCAGGGGGGGCATGCGTGCTCCCAAGGAAGTCCTGGTGTGCCAGGCGGGTGCTCAGCTGCAGGGTTTAGTCCCTGGGTTGGGAAGCCAGGTTCAGGTGTTGTCTGACCTGGAGGGTGGGACAACTGTAAACAGTGTCCTGACCGGTTTGTCTTCTGGGGGTACCGCTCCTCATGGGAGGGGGCAGTACTCTGGAAGGGGGTGCAGAGGGAGGGAGTCCTCACCTCTGACCCCGGTTCAACTGGAGGGTTTAGACCCTAGATTGGAGGACCAGGTTCAGGGTGTCCCCCCTGACCTGGACGGCCAGTTGCAGGATAGAACCCCTGAACTGGTGGGCGAATTGTGCAGGACACCTGCCACAGGTGCCCTGGCAATTCGAGAAGGGGGTACCACTCCAGGTGGGAGGGTACAGAGCCCCAACAAGGAGGAGGAGGACCGGGTGTGGGAAAGCCCACCCCAGTCTCCAGTCCAGCCGCCCGGTACAGGCCCGGGGCTGGGAGGTCAGTGTCAGGATGTCATACCTGACCTGACAGGAGGGAGAGTGGACAAAGGGTGCCAAGCACCTGGGGCTACTGCCCACCGCTCTCTGACGCCACAGAGGTTTGAGAGCCCTGAGAGGCATAAGGCATGGGTCTCATCCCTGACCACTGTCAGTGGCCACTGTGGCTTGCTGTCTGTCTGTTGGGACATACCTGTGAGCAAGTTAAGGTTAGGTGCTGCACAGATGGTGTCCACAGGTGAGGAGAAGGGTTCCCCATGGGTTAGCTTGGTGGGCCCTGAGAGTATGGACAGAGGGATCCAAATAGGTTCAGATTGGCGTAGAACTGGAGTATGCCCCTGCTGTTGTGGGCCAGGGTCCATGTTCTATCGCCCAAAGCAGAGAAGCCCATCAGGGTAGTGATTGGTCTCCCCTGCGTTTTTGGCTGGAAGGGGGTTGTGTTGGACTTGGCCCTTTTTGCAGGGTCATCCCTAAACTTTTGCCTTCCTCCTATATTTTTCTGACCTGTTGTTGGCTGTTTTATGACTCTGGGCACTTCACCACTGCTGATCAGTGCTAAAGTGCATATGCTCTCCCTATTGTAAATTGTGTTATGTATTATTGACTCCATGATTGGATGATTGGTTTACCTGTCAGTCCCTAGTACAGTGCACTGAGTGTGCCCAGGGCTTGTAAATCCAATGCTGCTGGTGGGCTTGCAGCACTGGTTGTGCCACCCACAGAAGCAGCTTGTAAAGTGTGTCTCAGGCCTGCCATTGCAGAGCCTGTGTGCAGCCTAGGGCTGCCATGTCGACTTGGTGAGTACACCCACTTACCAGGTCCTAAACCTTCCCTTTACTGCATGTTGGTCACCCCTAAAGTAGGCCCTAGGGCAGGGTGCATTGTAAGTATAAGGTAGGACATGCCCTGGTGTGTGTGGCATGTCCTATTAGTGAATTACAGCCATTTTCGTTTTTCACTATTACAAGGCTACCTGCTCCCCATAGGCCAGAATGGGCAGTTTGATTATTACACCTTATAATCCTAACTGACCCAGGGAACATGGTAGAAAAACGAATTTAGTATGCCTGAAGTCAGGATGATAAAATACATCTTTTAGTGAAGTTGGTTTTAACATTCTGTGTTTGAAAATACCACTTTTAGAAAGTAGGTATTTTCTTGCCTAATCTTCCAAGCCTGCCTCTGCTAGGTTGTGTATTCCTTGTCTGGGTTTGTGAGTGACAGGGGCTGGGGGACTCCAGGAGACAGGGTGAGTCAGCACAGGGCTGAATAGAGAGATCTGCATCCAGAGTGGAGGGAGGAGTTGCACCTGGGTCTGAATAGGGCTGTGCCTGCCTTCCACAATGCTGGCTCCACCTCCTGCCGGGCGGCTGAGCACTCTGCCCCACATTCTGAAAGGAAAGAAGGAGTCCTGTAAACAAAGTGCTCCAGGACTGACCAGAACTGGTTTTGGACTTGGCAAAGGCCTCTCTGCCTTCAGAGAACAAAGAGAAAAGGTGAATAAAAAGGGGACCTAGACCCCAAGGAAATTAGATCACTTTTGGGAAACAAGAAGAAACCTTTGCTGAGGAGCGGAACCAAGAAGAAACTGAGGAGAAGACTATCCCTAAGCTAGAGGGATCTGCCTGCAGTGGTTGCCTGACTGCCAAAGAAAGGAGAAGGGAACTTTGTGTGTACTTTCATCAACTTGTGAAGGATCCCCAAGGGCTTGATTTCAGAGCTTGCCTCCTGCTGAAGGCTCAGGGACAACAGACTTCACCCCCCAGCTCTCCTGTATTCCCTTGCGGGAAATTTGGACCTTCTGACACACTTGCGTGTCGCTGGGAGCTGGAAGCGCGACTCACGAACGAGAAGTGTGTCGCCGAACTGCCGCTGCCGCTTCACAACACGAAGCGCCTCGCATCGCCGGAGAAGAGGATCGACGACGCAGCAGACGCCGCCGCATCACCGGGAAGCGTGTCGCAGAAGAATCGTTGAGTCATCGCAGGGCCACTGAAGCGCCTCGCATCGCCAGTGGAGAGGATCGACGTCGCAGCAGACGCCGCCGCATCACTGGGAAGCGTGTCGCAGGGCCTGTCGCGGCTCATCGCCGGAGAAGAGGATCGACGTCGCATCAGACGCTGCCGCATCTCCGGGAAGCGTGTCGCAGGGCCTGTTGCGGCTCATCGCCGGAGAAGAGGATCGACGTCGCAGCAGACGCCGCCGCATCACCGGGAAGAGTGTTGCAGGGCCTGTCGTGGCTCGCATCGTTGTGGAAGCAACCTGCATCGCCAGGGGAGAGGATAGACGTCGCAGCAGACGCTGCCGCATCACTGGGAAGCGTGTCGCTGGGCCGGTCGCGGCTCGCATCGTGGGAAGCATCCCGCATCGCCGGAGAAGAGGATCGAAGTCGCAGCAGACGCCGCCGCATCACCGGGAAGCGGGTCGCATCAAGAAGAAAGCGCCATCTTTGTTTCTTTGCACCAGATCTTCAACGCATCACCGTCCTTGCGTGTAAGGGACTACCGCATCACCTTCCCTGCAACACTTTCGTTGCCTTGCGTTACGCATCTTAAGGTACATTGAACTCAGAGTGTCGCACTTACCATCTTAAGAGAACTGAGCTAATTCTACCATCTTTAAAGTACAGTATTGTGGATTATTTTTGTCGCTTATGGTCTTGTGGTAAATCTATATAAAAGATACTTATTTTTATAATACAACCTGTGTGGTGTCCATTTGTAGTGTTGTCACTGGATTACTGTATGTGTTCACAAATGCTTTACACACTGCCTCTGAACTAAGCCTGTCTGCTCATGCCAAGCTACCAAGGGGGTGAGCAGGGGTTATTTCAGGAGTGTACCCCCTTACCCTGACTAGAAGCAAGGGTCCCTATTTGGACAAAGGTACCTACCTCTGCCAACTAGAGGCTCCCAGTTCTAACAATAGACAAGTACCAAAAAACGTTTAAAATCATGCTGTACTTTTTGTGCCTCATATACTCGGTCCACTTAATATATGTACATATAATTCTTGCTTACAGCAATTATACCATCAAACAGCCTTGCACCTTTCTCTTTCTCATGCAGGCCCACAGGAAGGTGGCTACTGAAAAACAGATAAAGGGGTCAGGTAAGAGATTTTAAAAAGTAGAGTGCCACCCTACATTGGCTGAAATTGTGGCGCCTTAAAATTGGAAGAATAAAGGCTTCTCTTTCTGTCTTGTAAAACTCACAGAACAGTACTAAATGTAGGTCCGATTGAGAGGAATGGTTATCGCAAGGGCATGGGATCACTTCTGAATGTTTAAATTTTCTCTCAGGGTACCCTAACATCAAAGGGATACGGTTCAGATGAAATCGCAGTAGTATATATCTATGCTGCGCTATTGTAGTGCGGGCTAGGTAGGAGTATCCTTCCTCCTGTCTAGGAGGGAAATGATCATAAGCAAGGGCCGCCTTTTGTCGATGATTCCTTTCCCTGCGGACATGGTTAGCCCTCCACATATATGACTCAATTAATCTCTGTTTTGAGATCCTCCTGCAAGCTGTTTGGTCCTTGAATAGTTCTCCCAGCCCAATTGCACTTAATTCTGCCTCCACGTATCTAAGCCATCCAATCTTATAATAGTAGTCCAACTTAAGACAGTCTTTAATTATACTTTGTGTTAGATTGACCGTGGTCCTGCGCCATATGGAGAATCATAAAAGAATTGGCGCTAATCTAATGGTGTCTACCATGTAAGGTAACCCTAATTCAAGATGTAAGATATAATTAGAGAAGGAAGGGGGTAAAGACACCCGAGATTTAAGAAAGCTATCTTCCAATATTTGGAGTTGGTCAATGTGCGCCATACCCCAGACTCCCGCCCCATAAGTTGCTGCAGCCTTTGTCTTGGCCTGGTAGATATTTTTAATTGGATCCAAGGGACTGGCGCCTAACTATTTGGCGAAAACCTTGATAGCTTGCAAACTTCTTTCCATACCTAACACTCTTGCCGCTACCAGGTTTGCCCATGATTGGTTTTTATCAAATAAAACTCCCAAGTATGGGAAAGGCTCCACCACTTCTATTTTCCTGGAATCCAGATGAAAATAGGGAGATTTTACACCTTCACCGGTTCCTGCTATGATGATAAAAGATTTTGTTTCGTTCACTTTAAGGTCCAGCGAGGCCATAAATGATGCATATGATGTTTTAAGACTTTGGAGAGCTACCCCCGTTCGCGCAATTAACACTGCATCATCAGCATAAGCTAATATTGGTAGGGGGCTATTGTCAAACGTGGGCACGTCCAGAGAAGGGCCCGACCCCATTTGTGTAGATGGAAAAAAGAAAAGGGGCGAGGACACATCCCTGCCTGACCTCTAGCGATCTTAAATGAACGGGTACATTCCCCATTTATGACATAACGGACACAAGCAGTGGCATTGGCGTATAGTTGGTGAATGAAGTTAATTATGACGGAGTCAATCTCCATCCCCTCCATCAGAAGCCAAAGCTTCTGATGGGTCACGCAATCAAATGCCGCTGTCAGGTTCCATGAAGGCCATGTAGATTTTCCCACCTTTTGCTTTCGTGTATTTATCTATACAGAGTGAAAGATTTAGGCATTGATCTATAGTGCCCTTCCCCCTTTGGAAATCATATTGTGCCTGCATCAGGATGTTGTTTTCTTGGGCCCACTCTTCCAACCTGGATAGGAGGAGCCAACCCATGAGTTTGGCGGTTGTATCCAGTAGGGAGATGGGCCTGTAGTTCTTTGGGCTGCCCCTATCCCCTTTTTTATATATTGGGACAATGACACTATGCTTCCAAGATTGTGGAGGCCCTTCTAACGCTATGCTGTTAAAAACGTTTGTTAGTAGCGGGCCCACAGGTCATAGTTATCCTGAAAGAGGTCAATCGGCACCCCTTCGGACCTGGGGCCTTCCCAGGAACACAGGCTGCCAGCCCTCTTCTAACTTCTGAAAGTGAAAATTTCAAACTACCCTGCAGGGAAGGGTCTATGTTAGAGGGGGACATCGCAGGAGAGGTGTTGGATCCAAAAATGAGTTTGAAGTGCCCCACCCATGATTCTTCACCAACATGTAAATCCAGGGACGGGTCCTTGGGATCTTTAAAATAAGGCGTGTTTATTACTTTCCAAAAATCTCTACTGTTGCCTGACCTAGCCGCTTGCTTGAGACCATCCCAGGCTTCCTCCCTCATATCCTTCACTCTTTTCCTTCTAGCGGACTTATAGTCGCTGCTTAGTGATCTTATTATTGCTGGATTTCTAGGATGGATTTTCAGCGCATTTACGAGTGCTTTTCTTGCTTTGGAGCAGGGGGAATCAAACCAGCGATTAGCAGATGAACTATTTGTCGGTTTATGGCGGGTAAGAGACACTTTTACTTTCGCTATAAGGTCTCTGAACTGAGATACTAGTAGTGATGGGCAGGTCTCTTCGGCCGAACAGTAAAAAATATCATCCAGTATATTTGCTATAATTGCAGGGACCAGCTTCCGCTTCTTAACTTGAGCCCACTTTAGTTGGTACCCGTTTTTCCTAGACAGGGAAATGTTTGCTACTTTCTGTTGCCGTTTCACTTCCTTGTGGGGGATGCTTAGATGAATAGTTAGAATGGCATGGTCGCTATAACTTGTAAATAAGTTATCTACATGGGACACCTTTCCATTAGATGGAATAGAAGCTAGGATAAAATCGATGGTAGACTCATAGTTGATCCGCTTAAATGTTTTCCCTATGTCGCCTGCCTTCATATTGTTGACTATTCCCATGTTCCTAGTGTATAGGAGTCTATTAAGACTATCTCCATATTCGTTGTGAGCGAAGTGGAGGAATAGGTTGCCCTGAGGATCTTCCAGCCCGCACACCCTAACCTTATTATGCTTACAATGGTGAATATTGAAGTCGCCCACCCAGATGGTGTTAAGTGGGCCCTTTTTGGTAAGCGAATTAAGTTTATCTATCTCGCTATTTAATCCTGCTACCACTAACTTCATATTTCCACCAAATTCATTATTGTAATAGTCAATTAAAAGCCAGACTCCTTCATCGGTGGTCTCTAACAAAAGTAAATGGAAGTGGGTATTCGAGGAATCAACCAGCCTTACATTTATTGGTAGAGTATTAGAGATTAAAATTAAAAGTCCCCCCTTTGCTCTACCTGACACTGACGGCAGTGCTACTGTCTGGAAAGAGTGATACCCAGTGACAAAAACGGGCTCCTTGGCCCATGTTTCCTGTAAACGGATAACCTCCTGTCTTTGCCAGAGTTTGTGCCACTGTTCATTTCCTAGCCTAGATGCAATGCCGGCCACATTCCAAGACACTAAACAAATCATATTTTTGTCAACCTCACTCCGGATGGGAAAAATCTCAGGGCTCCCCTGTATTGCAAGCACTGGTTTGACTGGTATAATTGCACCCCCATCATTGGTGAGGACAGCTGGGGTTAGTCAAACACAGGCTTCCAGGTCTGACAGAACAGCATTTCGGTTATCCAGCCTTAACCCTGGGATACTAGTGGTTCCCTCCCCGTGAATCGATGGAGGATCTATCTTCGCCCGGGGCCTCTGTTCAATTCCATACGGGCCACCCTGATTGTAAAAGTGCTCCAACGATAAAGGGAAAATCTGCGTACCCTTAAAGGGGATTTTATGGAGCTGGCTTAAGAGTGTTTTACCCACATGTGCATTGTTAAAAATGTATCACCACACAGTCACCGGCAATAGATTTAGTAGAGGTGCCCAGCCACCCCACTCTCCTGGCCATAATAATTTGGTTTGATAGTGGGCAGCCCCTCACCCCGAGTCAATTAAATGGCATGATAACCAGTGCAGGCATTTGTCCATTAGCTGCGTTGTCGATTCATACTGATTTTCCCGCAGAGGAGGTACATTTGCCAAAACCAGTACTAATGGACAAGCCGCTGGTGGGAGGTGAAGGACCTGCTGTAGACGATAATTTGATCCCGCCATAAGGCTGTCTGATGTTCCTGGCGGCCGAGGGTCAGTTCTTGTACCCCCCCAACGCTGGAAACGCCTGGTGATTCTAATTACTTGCCCCGGGTGGTAATGAAGTTGGCTCTTCTGCTAACATGTTGGAATGACTGGTGACTAGGGGTTGCAACTCACGCGCCCATGTGACAGATCTGGATGTGGTGCAGGGGTTAGCAGGTAAGGTCAAACCCGGATTAATACGAGCTGGAAGTTGATTATTTACCACAGCTTGTCATGCAATCCCGGTGCACGAGGACTCTGAAGGGCGCAGTGTAATTGCTCTCTGACCCTCTATACAGGACAGTCGTTCTTCAATCTGCGTTAATTTGACTAAAATCGGGTCCGGTAAAGTAGCCATCATTTGACCTACTCCTATCCATAATGCATCATCGAATACCAGTGATGAAGGGGGCGTGCTTGAGGTAGTCAGGGTTGGGGAACGCACTGTGCCAGAACCCGTGGTAGCCTTGATATTAGCTCCCTTAAGTTTTGAGGCTCGGGTAGTTTTTGTTGGCTTCGGCTTTGAAACCCCGCAACCCCTGCGTCTCTTAGCTGGAGGGTCATTTGTAAGATCAGGGTGGGCTGAATGTTCAGGCTCCCTGATGGGTGTTGTGGCTGGCGCTGGTGCAACGGGGGAAATTCCCAGATGGCTTTGTAATTTATTGACAGATGGTAACGATTGCGAGGGCTGAGTGGCAGTATTATCATCAGTTAAGTCCTCTAGGGAAGTCCTCGGCTGGTAAGAAAGGGGTTCCATCGATAAACGCCTCTCAGTTAATTCAATCTTGTGTGTAAGTACACTTGCTGCTCTGGTCAGAAATGCATTGAGCGTTGCTACAGTCCCCCCGCCCACTTTCTCACTAGGCCATTTCCGCGTCACCATTTCTTACTGTAGACAGACTAACAAGCACTACTGGGAGCAAAATATAAAACAGTACATTAGAAAGAGCGTTGGATGTTAAAGGGGGCCCAGCTCAGTCTCCTCCGGGTTCCAACAGGCGTGGACGGGCCCGCCCTTGGCCCGGGCTTTGCCCCGGCACGTCCCTACGCACGTCTCGCACCGCGGGTCTGTGTAGCGCCTTAATGGCGTTCTGAAGGCCAGGGGGCAGCTGGGAAAGCGAGTCCCCACACCATGTCAGGCTCCTCTCTGGTCTCCTCTCCGATGGCGGCTTCTCGCGCCGCAGGTCTGCGTTGCGCCTAAATGGCGTTCTGAAAGCCAGGGGACAGCTGAGAAAGTGAGCCCCACACCGTGTCAGGCACCTCTCTGGTCTCCTCTCCAATGGCGGCTACACACGCCGCGGGTCTGCGTTGCACCTAAATGGCGTTCTGAAGGCCTGGGGGGAAGCTGGGAAAGCGAGTCCCCACACCGTGTCAGGCTCCTCTCTGGTCTCCTCTCTGATGGCGGCTACACGCGCCACGGGTCTGCGTTGTGCCTAAATGGCGTTCTGAAGGCCAGGGGGCAGCTGGGAAAGCAAGTCCCCACACCGTGTCAGGCTCCTCTCTGGTCTCCTCTCCGATGGCGGCTACACCGTCAAACGTGTAGAGAATAGCGAAAGTAGTAGATCTGCCGAGGATCTAGCTGTTCTAGATGATTGCCGTGCCACACCCTAATTTGTGTTGTTTGTCAGCAAGAATTATACTGTAGCCTTGAGAGGCTGATAAATCAGTGATAAGACCAGGAATGTATGTTTAGTCAAAATTAAGTGATGCAGACAATGTTGAGATTGTTGTTAGAGACGAGGATAAACATTTCAAAATAGTTTGAATTGCCATTTGGAGCACACATGGTATAAAGCTACTGGTTGGTATAGTGGTGGTGGTGGTGAAAGAGATCTGATGTTAATCAGACGGCCTTGGTGTGTTTGACATCAGAGATTTGTGTTGAGAGTCTGTGGATTGAGTGATGGGGATGGTATGTAGA
Source organism: Calotriton arnoldi (assembly GCA_963921515.1). Lineage (NCBI taxonomy): Eukaryota > Metazoa > Chordata > Amphibia > Caudata > Salamandridae > Calotriton > Calotriton arnoldi. The sequence goes on along the minus strand of CAWUFW010002392.1, from coordinate 1,989,481 downwards.
TAATGGGGTAGGAACATTTTATTAGTGGGGGCATCTAGCATATTTGATGAGATCTGCTGTACAGGTGAATATCAGCTGTTAATTTGCATACATTTACAATGGGAGTCTTTATATTGCAGTAAGCACACCAGGAGTACCTTTACATCGCAGGATGTTATATCATAAGTTCCTTTACGCAGGTAAATTGGTATTATTGCCAGCCCCAACTCTCTCTCTCTTTCTTTCTCTCTCTATATATATAATTATCTCAGAACAATACCCTTTCAGGCATAGAGTGCCACATAAATTATGCAAAAAGGAAGCAGAGAACTCTTGGTAGTTCTCAAGTTTAGGTGGAGAGCAACCCCTATATAGAGCACCCTACAACACCAGCAACTCTCTGAATCTGCTCACTCAAATGTCTGTTTTTCCAGCAAAGGTTTTAAGCATAGGATTAACACAATGCCGTCCATGCTGAGCTACAAAGGGACAAAGTATTTGGCCTTTTTTGCAAGAAAGTCTTTAAGCATAGGATTAGCTAGTGCCATCCCTGTCGAGCTGTAAAGGGACAAACGCCTTTTACCACTTCAGGCAAAGTATTACAGCTTTGGATTGGTAAAATACCTTCCAAACTAACCTGAAATGAATAATAGCAACCCCTGACCTAAAATGATAGACAAAGGAGGCAATATTGTGCTTTTAAATACAGAAGATTATATAAGAGAAGCGATGCACCACCTTAATAACAAAGAGAACAATGTTAGATTTAACTTGAATCCTATGAATAAAATGAAGACTATATCGGATCAAAGCTTAAAGGAATGGCATAATCTATTGATCAATGTTGATGAATATCAATATCTACTCATCCCTAGTCTGGTGATACCTGCAATCTACTTTCTGCCAAAAATATATTAGACTATGAAAAACCCACCAGGGAGACAAATTGTCTCTGCTTGTGGATCCCTATACAAAAAGATTTCAATCTATGTGGATTATTATTTAATCAAATAGTAAAGTCCTCTTGATCTTAGAGAATACTGTGTGCCACAAGGAATATCTTTTAGTAACAATTGACATAGTGTCACTCTACACATCTATCCAAAATGAAATTGGTTTACAAGTTTGCGCATACTTTCTGAAGCAATGAAATGTAGGTGAATTACAACATTCAGAGATGTTGTTACAAATGATAGAAATGTGCCTGTTTAATTACCAACAAAGATGTGGTACCGCTGTGGGCAATTCCTTTTCACCCACCTACACATACCTCACCATGGGGTGGTGGCAAAAGGAAGTAGCTTGGGTTCGGATACTGACAAATATTTGGACAAAATCATTTTATGGTCAAGATATACTGATGACCTATTTCTAATTTGGCATGATACTTAAGATGATTGTGTGTAATAATTAAACATTCTGAATAACAAATATTATATAAAGTTCACCTGCAATACCAACAAGATAAAAATTTTGTTTCTAGATGTGACAGTTTACATTTATGAGGATGTGATTGAGACAACGGTCTTCAGAAAACCTACATCAACTAACAGCATTTTCCATGGCATGAGCTTTCATCAAAAACCTCTGATCAGAAGCTTTCTCGCTTTCCGCTTGGGGAACTTTTGAAAATTAGAAGGAATTGCCTTAAATGAAGAGGATCTTATAATAAAAAATAGACATTTCTGAGAGATTCCTAAACAGAGGTTAGCAATGGCAAAATGTAAAGAAGGTTTTAGAACGAGTTAAGTGTACCACACAAATGCAGGCCTTGTTAACAAAACAAGAGAAGATGCCAACTTAAGAAACAGATGAGTGTGGGATCCGACTGATTTTAGAATCCAGTAAAGAAAGAGATGACATCAATAAGATTTTTAAAAAGCATTTGCGAGTAATAAATAAGGATCAGAAATTGGGAATAAGTTGGGACCTAAACCAATGATTACATATGAGAAAGCCCCATCACTAAAAGATCAATTAATGAGAAGTCACTTCTCAATGTATTACAACCAAACTGGTTGGATAATGCTCAAAGTGGCTTTGTGAAATGCTACAGTGTAAAGCTTACAAAATTAGAAGAAACATGAAATTTGTTATGGATACCAATTAAATACAAGAAAACTTGCAAATCCCAATTTGTGGTATATGAGATTGAATGTATATGCGCTCTTAAGTATGTCTGTAGTACCGCTTGTGCCTTAAACAAAATAATTTTGGAACATATAAGAGCTGTACAAACCAAAGATGACAACTATGCTATAGTAACACATCAGATTAAATGATACGCCAATTATTGGAGATCATTGCTATATTATGGTATTGACATGGTCAATAAATATGAACGTGGAGGTGACAGAAAATGACAACTGCGTCAATTGGAATCAATATATATCATCAGATTAAGACCAAAACAGCTATTTGGATTAAACAATGATGATGATGAACTATACGTACATTTATAACTATATTATTGTAATTTGTATCCTGTAACTTATCCTACTGAAGGGGACTGACAGCCTAGTATGTGGGGCCACTGAGGCCACTAATGGTTTGAGCAATAGTTGATTGATTTGCCATCAAATTCATGACAAGCTGTCAGTTAAGACATCTGTCATTTATTTTGAAGGCTAAGGCCATTAATTAAAGGAACAAACGATTTGGTGTCTTGCTTTTGGCTGTATAAGGACATGTAGACATTTTCAAATTACAAAAATGTTTGTGTTTTGTTGTAACGCATTGGTACACTTGCCTCAAAATGATTTTTGTTAAATTGTTAATTTTCCTCCTTTTATTATTTCTTCTCTGTTTTTTCATTTTTTGCACTTGTTTGGAATTAGTTCTATGATTTTAAGAAGAATGACTATACATAGCTCTACAGCTCCCACAATGCTACATTGCAGACAGGATGGGTACAAGTATATATAAGTGTAAATAAAGAGGAACTCACCACCGTGAAAAAGACCAGAGAGGTCGAAACACGTCAGTGGAGCTACATACAATAAACACATTTTAGAAATCACACTTCCTGTAATGTGGCGTTTTGTGTTGCTGTGGGAAGGATATTCTGGAGGGCTCGGTCTGCCTTCCCCGCTGCACCAGCTGCAAGTGTGCACCTTCCTACAGCTACAGCCCGCATTTTTACAATATGTGTGTGAATGCATTTTAGGTCTAAAATGTGTATTTTATTAAATGCATTTAAACATTTTAATTCAACTAATAACACTATTTAAAATGTGATTTCATTTGTTTTTATTTTAATATAACTTTATTGTGATTCTTACTTAATGCAAATTAATTTATGTTATTTAATCTAATGTGATTTACTTTACCTTTCCTGAACCTAAACATCTGTAATGAACTCCAGAATCTGAATTGAATGCACAGGGGCAAAAAGGGGAAGGGAGATAGAGAGAAAAGAAATACACTGTAAGCGTCTTGACCCACTGACCTCGAGAGCCTGGGTTGGTGGAAGGCGCGCAATAAGGACCTTGATCTGCAATGCACTGACTGGTAACCCCTGTAAACCTATAAAAACAAGGTACCATTAATCTAAAAATACTTGTGTACAACAGGATACAATGTTGTAAGAGTATTAGTAAAATGGCTTACCTGGGTATTAAAGTGGAGAGGCCATGATTAGCTCCAGATGACCAGGATACAGTCTGGGAACCTTCTTTGAAGGTCTACTTCCAGTAGTAGACATACTGGGAGCCAGGGTGACTTGAGTGTTTTAAGTTGGGGCTTAAATTCAGGAATGGCAGCCAGCACATCAAAGTATCTGCGGAAGGAATCAGAGCTTCCCTAACCAGCCAAGGGAGCAGAAGGGGAGCAAAGCAAAAAAGGTGCAGGGAAAGCAAACAGTGCAAACTATGCGACCAGAATGGAGAACCGATCAATCAATGTTACCAGGCAAAGTGTAATGCTGTGATTGGAGCTTAAATCTTCCCAGCTCTAACTCACCTGGAACTGTCCGGAACTTTTTGACTCCATCCAGAATGTTCTGGCTGTTTCCACCTTGCCCAGAAGTGCTGATCTGTGTTACTCTGTGACTCCACCCTCTTTGGCCTCACCAGCTGCCACTGGGCAACCTCCCACGGAATCCAAGGCAGACCCACAGAGAGCATGAAGTCCAAGATTCATGAAAATTCAAATTATTATTCCTATTTTTTATTTCATTATTTCAACCTAATTTAAATTTTAATTACCTTACATTAAATATAAAAATCAATATCACTCTAAAATAATTAAATCTAATTTAAAATAAAATCATTTTAGAACACTGTTACAAATTTAGAACTCTAAACCCTAACATATGTATATATATATTAACCTGTAGATCAAATTTTGTTGTCTATTTATTGCAGTGTGACTGTCCAAAGGTATACATAGGTAGTACAACTTTACCAGTGTACAAAAGGATTTTACAACACAGGAGAGCAATTTTAAACAAAGATAGAACTTACCCGGTCGCAAGACACTTTGAGAAGTATCATCAAAGTAATCCCTCCAGCCTGCAGTATAGCTGTATAGCAGAAATTCCCCGTAAAAAGAGAGGAGGAGATAGGGAAAAAGAACTCAGGAAATTGGAAACCTATTATATTTTGGAGTTTAATAGTAAGGAACCTCATGGATTGAACGTAGATGAGGACCTTTATACATGTCTACACTAAGGTTGTTGAGGGAAGGGAATTTAAAGGTAAAACTGCACAAAATGAGCCCTTTTTGTTTTTATTGGTATGGTAAGAATTTGAGGAAGAGGGATATGAAAGGATTAGATGATTGCTGTACGTAAGAAAAAATTGTTTCTAAGATGTAACTTTTTATATGTACAGCTTTTTTCATTATTTCATACAGACTAAAAAGTAATTAAGGGGTAGTTTCTGTATATCGGTTTTAGATATTTTAGGATATTGATAGTGTTTTAAAAAGTGTTTTTCTTTATTGAGTATATGAAATAAGTTCTTTTTTAATGTGGAAGAATAATATACTGTGAAGCACTTGCACTTTAGAATTTTGGCATATATAATGACATTTTAATTATATATTTTTTATAAGGTGTTTTAATAAGTATATGAAATGTGTATAATAATATACTGTGAAGCACTTGCACTTTCAGTGATTGATTTGCACTAAATACTTGCATTTTAATAATTGAAGATTTTTACGATATATGTAATCAAAAAATAATTTTTTTCACTCCCCGTTGGCTTTGAAACTGTTTGAATATATTTAGAACATATAATTTGAGGAATTAGAGGTTGTAAAAACAGAAACATGGTCCAGTTAGAATTGGATGTTCATTTGATTATTCTCTGAGATACTGATATGTGAAATTTGCCGGGTATCTGGATTATAATTGCAAGGGACTTGGAGTCTCTGCTAGATATAAAATTCCAGGAAGGCAAAGCACAAGTATGACTTGAACAACCAATATGGAAATTCCGTGCTGCTAAAAGCAGTAATAATTTTAACAAATGGAACTATCCTTGTAATTTGTTTTTGTGTGTGTACCTTGCATGTTCTAATATGGCCGCCGTTGTAATAGAAAAAAGCGTGCTGGCTAATGTTCTTCAATCCTTGTAGTCCCTCCTCAATGTTCTTTCTTTTTTGAAAGTGAGTATTTTAAGGAAAAAATGTTGGCGCTCAGACATCGTGAGCAAGGCAGCTGAGACTGCTGAAACGCGTTGATGTTTGTCATTCAAATAAAGAAACGAGTGACCTAACCCGCCTGGGAGTGCTGGACGATTATTTCCGAAGGAATATCTTATTTTGAATATATATATATATATATATATATATATATATATATATATATATATACATACAATATCTATATATATGTATATATATATATATATATATATATATATATATATATTTAAGAAACCGAACATCACCGTCGCCGCTCCAACTCGTCCTGGGTGCTTATTCCTGCGGTATTGAGCCGCTAATCATTAAATACCAGAAGCATACGATTTTCACTCCAAGCTCCAAATGGAAAGAACTCATGGACATCGAAAAAGCCGGAAGGCGAAACGCATCTGTCAGTGCAGGGGGGGTCTGCACAATAAAGCATTTGGTTGAAACTACACCCGTGAGTGCTTTCCATTTGGAGCTTGGAGTGAAAATCGTATGCTTCTGTTATTTAATAATATATGTATATATATATATATATATATATATATATATATATATATATATATATATATATATACACACACACACATACTCAGGACACATACACACATACATATAGACATACATTGTGTTAAATATAGGTGACTTAAAACTATCCTGCGAAGTATAGGACTTACAACTTACCTGCCTGCAATGTAATGACACCCAATATAACTCTCTTGATGTAATCTGTATATATATATATATATTTATATATATATATACATATATATATATATATATATACACATACACATACTCAGGACACATACACACATACATATAGACATACATTGTGTTAAATATAGGTGACTTAAAACTATCCTGCGAAGTATAGGACTTACAACTTACCTGCCTGCAATGTAATGACACCCAATGTAACTCTCTTGATGTAATGCCTCCTCATACAGAGTTTGCAAAGTAAAGGTTTCATACAGTGTAGGCCACTGTGTGGATTATTCATTGAGATCTACAGAACAGCCCAGCGATTATTAAATATTCAGGTTTTGGATGAGTGGGGTCAGCAGGCAGAGAGCAAGCCCTATCAGACTTGCAGGAAGCCAAGACACTTACCTGATTAATGCCATATTCTTCATGGCTACGTGCATAGATCTACTGCAGCTATAGAGGTTGCAGAACATCATTCAGGTATAATTAGTATTTCGAAGTACTGGCAAAGTAGTTTGGCTGACCTCAGTGGGCTTAGTGGGGGATGAAATGTTGAAGTCGGGTATAGAGCGCTGGAAAGACTTTGGGTGAGAGACGCCGCAAGTAGGATTTTGTGTAGGGTGTTTGAAATGTGGAGAGCGTAGACGGGGAGTGCACCTCTTTTGGGTGGAGTGCCAGTGCACTCTTTTCAGACAGCGTGAGTGTGATAAGAATGTCTGAGTGGGAGAAGGTATGGTGACATGAAGGAGAAAGGATATAAGTAGGTAACATTTAGAAAGAGTAGAGAGTTAGACGGACCTGGACAGGGCCGGACTGGCTACCGGGCGTTTTGGTGTGCTGCCGAGCTGGGGGCTGATTTCGTTGATGGAGAACTGCGTGTGCTTAAAATCATTCGTTTTGCTTTGTTTATTTCGAAGCTCACGCAGGTCCCCATCAACGAAATTAGCCCCCACCGCAGTGAAATCAGCCCCCAGCTCGGCAGCACAACAAAACGCCCGGTAGCCAGTCCGGCCCTGTACAAGCGGCGTGCATCAGGAGGCGGCGAGGCATAGGAATAAGCCTCAATTAAGTTGCCGGTGTGACGCATGGTGAAACCTATGTACAAAAAGCAAAAATTACAATATGCGTGCGCAAAGCGCTGGGAGCTAGTGATCAAAGCGAATACATTGGGGGCAGTAGCCTGGTATCACTGAGGCGATGTGCTGCTGGTCTCGGCGGGTCCTGAACAAATCAGGTAGTGCACGCCGGGCAGGAAGTAAAGCCATTTAAAGAGAAAGAGAAAGATTGCAGCTGAGCATACGTTTCCATTTGATTTTATTGTGAGTATTTTTGTTCCTTGAGTTTAAAAAATGCACTATTAAAATAAACAATTGTGCATTTTTAAAACGTAGGCTAGCAAAAATATCACTTCCAATATAAAGAAATGGAAACATATGCTCAGCTGCAATCTTTCTCTTTATAATTGCATTAAGGATGCAGTACCTTATGTGTCTAATCGAGGTCCCTTTACAACTCCACAGGGCAGGGCCGGACTGGCTACCGGGCGTTTTGTTGTGCTGCCGAGCTGGGGGCTGATTTCACTGCGGTGGGGGCTGATTTAGTTGATGGGGACCTGCGTGAGCTTTGAAATAAACAAAGCAAAACGAATGTTTTTAAGCACACGCAGGTCCCCATCACCGAAATCAGCCCCCAGCTCGGCAGCACACCAAAACGCCCGGTAGCCAGTCCGGCTCTGCCACAGGGACACCTAGTAACAGCCTTGCTTCGCGGATTTTATTTTATTACCTATGCTACTGCTGGGATATTTCTTGAAAAAATAAAACTGTAACAAACATTATCATTTGCAACGCAAATAGGTCAAACTTTCAGTAATGCGAGACCTATTGTATTGCAAATGCTTGTTGAAATATACATATCGTGGCGACAATAAACTTCAGCTGTGTCTGCTGGTCGGCAACCATGAGCACCTCAGAGGGTGGCATTGGGGATTGACAATTTACCTTTGAAGCACTTTAACTATAACTTTTATCTCAGAGATGGATCAATGTGAATGCCCAAGGAGCAGTTCTACTTTATTAAAAAACAACTCAATGTATTTTGAAGTGTGCATTGTACTGTGGGCCTGTCATTAAAATGTCAAATAAAGTATCAAGTGCCTTATTTAACTGTGTTTGAATAAATACACGAATTGCTGCAAAATTGACAACTTCTCTTTTACTGCACTTGTAATATCTGCTTCACTCCTTTCTCGGTCTGTTACTGCAATGTGGAGAAAGAAGCTGTTCCTGATTGCATTTGCATACCCATAATGCCATGAGATGCAATTGCTGCCTTCGGCTGCTTTGAACTTTTTAATTGTCTTTTTGCTGCAGCAGTGATATGTTCGTAAGTTGGGGATGGAAGGCGCAAAGTGCATAGGCAGTGGGCCTTTGCTGTCAAAGTCACTCTTGGTATGAACTATTTCCAGATTAGGCTTTTATATAGCGCTCTGTTCAATTTTCAATTGTTCACATTCTGCCTACCGCACGTTATAGCCTCTGGAGTTAGCACTCATTGATGTTTTTCTATTTATTTACTTTAGTAGCAATTGCGGCACGCTGCGCTTTAGTTTAAGATGTTTAAATCTAAAGCACGGCGTGCGGTGATTGCTACAAAAGTAAATAAAGGGAAAAGAAATGCAGCGTCCGCCCGCCATTTTTTTCCCATTTTGTTGACTTTTGTAGCAATCCCGGCATGCCATGCTTTTGCTTTAAACATCTTAAGCTAAAGCGCGGCGTGCCACAATTGCTACAAAAGTAAATAAATAGAAATAAAAAGGCGTGCTGCTGCAGTATTGTTTTTCTATTTATTTATAAGCTAAAGCGGGGCGTGCCAAGTGAGGGCGGGTTGTGCAAAAGCCAAACAGTATGTCGTGGCTGCTTCAGCAACTAAAACTAGCACATTAATTAAGTAAATAATGCTCAGTGACTTTTCATGAAAGCTACAGAGTTAGGACACATTTAAAAGGGGCTGTCCTCATGGGTGGTAACAATAGAAGAGAGGGAGGTAGTAGATAGGGAACAAGGAGGGGCTACTACAAAAAACCCAAAGAAATAGAAAGAATTCCTAAAGACACAAAAAGGAGCCCATAAAATAAATGGACGGAACACAGGCAGTGCTTAAAGCACATATCCTGAATATGGCATGTCTCGAAGAGGATATGGGCTTCACCTAAAAAAAGTTGGGACTACGTGTTTTTGTTTTTTTGTATAATTAATTTACTCTTTAAATCATGCCCTTCTTTTGACTCCCATTGAGACATTGTTGCATGATACTACATTCACCCAGGTCTGAACTGGGGCCACGGGTCTCTCCTGTGGTTTGTAATATACTAGTGGGCCTGCAGCACTGATTGCGCCACCCACAGAAGTAGCCTTTCAAACCTGTCCCAGGCCTGCCACTGCAGTGCCTGTGTGTGCAGTTCACTGCCACTTCGACTTGGCATTTAAAACTACTTGCTAAGCCTTAAACTCTCCTTTTCTAACATATAATTCACCCTTAAATAGGCCCTAGGTAGCCCTAAGGGCAGGGTGGTATGTAAGTAAAAGGTAGGACATGTACTTTTATGTTTTGCATGTCCTGGTAGTGACAAACAGCCTATCTCATTTTTTCACTACTGTGAGGCTCTCATTGGTTAGTATTGGGAATTCCTTAATACACTTTTAAGCTGTAATTCCTCATCAGAGAGGAGTCGCTTTTTCATGTTTCATATGTTTGGAATTATTGTATTGATAAATCCTACTTACGGGGAAGATGGATTTAAAATTACTATTTTAGAAATGCCACTTTTAGTGTTTACACTTATTGGGCAACCAAATGTACCCTTGTGGGCTTGGGTGAAAGAAATTTTTGAGTAAAGTGCCTACAAGGGATTTTATTTAACAAGCAAATTCATTACATTGCAACATCACTTGTGAGTGTCCTAGTAGTGGCATCAAAAATATACATTTTCAACATAAATTCAAAGAATCTAAGGTGAGTACATCTAAACAAAGCCGGGTGTATTCTTTTTGTTTGCATTTATAATCAGAAATACAAAATTAAGTTTAAAACAATTATCTCATGTACAGGGGTGACAGAAATCAACAATCACATGAAACAATTTGTCCTTGTCACAGATGTACTAAGCCCATTTCAAATAAATATTTTCATAGAAACTAGCCTATACATAGGACATAGGTTTCCTATACACAAAATCTTCTTCTACAAAACAAATGGGTTGATGTGTCGATGTTTCGGTCTTTTTTTGTTGTCCATCTAAAAAACCATCTTCAGGACATAAACTTCTTATGTACAACAGAGACCCTTCTGTAAGAAGCATATTAACAAAAGGAAAGAGAAAGATAAATACACATCTACATACTGATGGCCTTGCCTGGGCAGAATGAAAGGGAGGGGCTAACATTTCACTTGAATAGGTAGTGTCCTGTCCCCACACCAAGGGCTGATTTACCTTCCCTAGATAGCCTGGCAGACAGGATTGGACTGAAAGGGGAACCTGTGCACTTCAGAGAGCTGCTTTGAAGTCACCCCCCACATCAAAGACACTTTGGGTATAAGTACTAGGTCTCTGACCCCCTAAAATCAGACACTTCTGGATCCTTTGACAGAATGACTGCAATGCTGCTTACATCTTTGAAGTGCAGACTTGGAAGGCCTGCTTTTCTCTTGTGTCGCCCTGCTGCTGTTTCTGCTGAAGGAGAGCTTGACTCTGCCTTCCCTCCAATTGATTTCCAAGGGCTTGTTGGCTTGTTTCCTGTTGCTTGAGACTCAGGGAAATCAAAGTCTCTACCCCTGTTCCTATGCTTGGCTCACTGGAAGTGGCCCAGATACTTGCAACGCGGATTTCAACGCATCTCCTGTCTGTGTGTAGCAAAACTGGTGCATCCACCCGGCTGCAGGAGTAAAATCAGCACATTGCAACGGAACCAGCGATTTGCCACTTCGGACAACGTATCGCCACCACGGCAGCTTGGTGAGATCCCCTCGACTGCGTGGCAGAATCCAGCGCATCGCTCAACGCCTCTTGATTCCAGCACCAGTCTTCGGAACTGACGCATCACCTTCATTGCGTTGAGAAGATCGACACATCTCGCTGCTTGTTACCAGGAAAGGTACTTTGTTCACCAGGGCCTATGTGGGTCTTGTAGCAGGCCTGCACTTCCACGAGGTCAGCCCAAACTTTGACTTTGCCCTGGTCCAGCGTGACCTAAAGCAACCTTTTTAGCACTACTTGCTTCTAAGTGTTTTACTGCATTGATTCTTTTAAAATTTAATATCTCAACTTCTACACATTGGATTTTTGTCATTTTGATCTTATTTTGTTCAGAATATAATAATCTATTTTCTAAGCCTATGTGGAGTTTTTTGTAGCATATTCATTGTGTTACTGTGTGTGTGTGCTGCACAAATACTTGACACATTGCCTCTTTAGTTAAACCTGACTGCTGTGTGCCAAGCCACCAGAGGGTGAGCACTGGTTATCTTTTAGTGTGTATCTACCCTGACTAGGATTGTGGCTTCTGTTTGGACAGGGTGCATACCTTTGACAACCAGAAACCCAATTTCTAACAGTTTGCATGATTTTCTGACTAAGATATTGATAAAGCTTCACACATTCATGCATATCATGATTTTGGAATTTATATATTGGATTTCATATTTGGCATTGATTTAATTTCGTAATGACTAGATCTGAATAACATAATTTAGAATTATATTTATGATTACTATTGCTCAGTCACCTTTTGAGAACTGTATATTTTCAGATATATTTGCAAGGGAATGTTCTAGGCGGGATAACCAGTAAACTGAAATTTACATAATTTAAGGTAATTTAAGTGAGAATAGTCACAGTATCCCAGATAGCATTTATCAAGTGATGTGACTGCTTCTGCACTTTGCACTCTGCTTGGAAGAAGCCTGAGAGTAACTATATATCTATGAACCTAATTGGTAAGGCCTTGCATACATTTTTACTATGTCCTTGTCCATGAAAAAACATTAGTGTTTATCACATATGTGAAAAATCCTTAGTGTGTGTTCAGACCAGGGAAGCCTGCTAGATCCAAGCACATCATGGAGACGCTATCAGCTGTTCTGCCTCATCACCCGAGTTTCTGTTGAAGTGCAAGTGTTATGAAAAGTGCAATTGCTTTCGAACAACCAGAATTTCTGTCATTTTGGAACTCAGTGTAAGACACAGGTGAATGGGTGTTTTTTTTTCTAAAGGTTAGGTGTAGGCCGATTAGTGGCAGTTTAGAATTAGTGCACTTTGTTCTAAAAAAACCAACAAAAACAGCCAATGCTGACCCACTGTGGGAGAGTAAATTCTGAAGAGAAGTGAGTGACTTGCTAGTTGTGAGGCACAAAGAGTGTGGTGGATACGCCACTTACTTGGAAGTCTGTGTGCGTCAAGCTTTCCTTCTGGCTCTATAGGGAGTCGTGGGAGACTAAACCCGAAGCCCAGGAGCTGTCCGGTCTTCACCCACCATGCCAACATCACCTGCAGAAGAATCACTAATCCAAGGAAGGAAGCTGTTTTAGGAAAAATGGGCAGAATTATTCACCCCTTACGTTAAATACTAGCGATAAAGATTTGAAACTCAACATCATCAAAAAGAATCTGAAACAATTAACAGGGTACCTGGCTCTACCTCAGTCCAACCAGCCTGTGTCATAAATATTAGTTTGTTGAGGCCCTGTAGACGACACTTTTAGCAAAAGACCGTGTTAGTTTTCTGTTATACATTTAAACATGGTAAATGGATAATAAATTATTACCCAATGAGACTCTTCTTATTATTCTATTGAACATTATTATTTCATGGTTAATCTATCTGTAGTTAAACGGTTTAAGGAATTTGAGTCCACTAAGATTTTTTTTTTCCTGTTACATCTTATTCTTCCTAGTGACGTTCATTCTGGTTTAGATAATGTATCTTCCTTCAGTGACGTGATGAAACTCGGGTGCGCCCCCCCTCAGCCAAGAGCTATCTGGCCAGGGTAATGGGTTGAAGGGCCCCCTGGAGTGTAGTGTAGCTCCTATTTCCCTAATATGCTCTGCGCATTGGAATAATATCCCCTATAGGTTTGACATAGGACTAAGGTCAGTATGTCCCTATCGAGTATATTAAACTTAATTACTTGTGCCAGCTAGCTCAGAGGCCACTAGAAACTCCTTGACAAACAAGAAGGGAGTAGTTTCTGGCAGCCGCAAAACATGACAACTTTGTTTCCCTTTAGAATCAGAACGTGTCCCAGAGTCGTAGAAACAATAGATAACTATTTCACTCAGCTCAGTCGTGCATACTTAGTTTTCCTCAAAGTTACACAGAAAGAATAGACTGGCGTTCAATAAAAGATTTATTGAACAGTCTTGTTTCTGGTGTAAGTTTAATGTGCTGTTACGATCACAAGACAGTATGCAAGATAAATAATGTACAGCGTAAGCAGTAGAAATAAATAATACTGCGCTAGCATTATCTTTTAGCATATATGCATTTACATAAATAACATAGACTAAGAATGCGAGTACTCATACGATGCGTCTCTAAGCTAGTTCTACCCCAATATACCTAACCTGTCCTAGGTGTAGGGAGAGGTATGAAGTAGGTGAAGTATTCCTTACTATGGTATACTAAGAGTATGTTAAGCCTAGTATGTCAAGTATGCCAAGAGTCCCTCTAGGTTCTAGTCAGCCCCATACCTTAAGTATGAGAGAGGTAGGAATCTCTTGCCAGATTCGAACTCCAACACCCCGCAAGGGAAGTCAGATCACTGGAAGCTGGATTCTCTGCGTGCAGGGATGACAGCGTCTTCTCAGTGCGTCAGGCCGGGAAACGGGCTCCTCTGAAGTCGAGGTCTCCTCTGATTTACAGGGGCTAGGGAAGGTATATTTATACCTGAGAAGTACCTCAGAATGTTAGCATTGACGTGAATCGGACAGAGGAAGACGTCATGAATGAACCCTTAACGTATAACGGTTCATGCATAATATATGAGTCCTTGAAGAAATGAATAGTCCTGTGCTAGGGAAACTCCCGGAGCCTAAGGGTCTGTTCTTCAAGAACTCGTTGTGACGTTAGGGTGGACGGATGTCGGAGACCATGCCTGTATTTGGAGTGCACGGTTTAATGCCTAAATAAGGACTGGGATGTTATGCCTATATAAGGGCAGGGCGAATTGTGCCTATATAAGGACATGATACAGGAAAGCCCGTGTATGGACACCCTAAGAGGAATACAACAGGAGCTCGCCCACCCCGCCCCCCGCACCGCGAGGGCTGCGGGGGCCTATGTTGCGCCACTGTCTTCCTTACTTATATGAACTTGTTTTTGACATTACCTCGTTTATTATTTTAAAAGTATTGATAACTGAGTTGTCTTCTTTCGCACCATCCTGCTTGCTCCCTCGCAGACTTCATGGGAGCTAGTGTCAAGCTTGGCCTACACTACTGAAAGGAGGTACAAGGATACTTTAGAGGAGTCTTTTTGAAGGACAAGGGCTATGTGGGACCCTAGTCATAGCATACGCCAAGGCGTTTTGCCACTCACTACCTAAAGTCCGTCTAAAGTATTTTGTATGCCAAGATATTAGGAAACGTGTAATATGTTTATGAAAAACCATATGTTTTAGCCCTGTTGGTTGGACAGCATCAAATAGGTGGTATGTTCAACTGCAAGACCTTCGAGAGCTGTTTGAATTCACTGCTTGTAAATATACATAAGGAATCTGAGATAAGCACTTCTTTGAATAGCATGTGTATTATTAACCAGTTAGATTAAGCCATAGCTGTAATTCTTACGTGAGAATAATTGGAACACTATTTAGTTGCTTTGGCAGTGATTTAATTATATGAGGCCACTGTGCTGATTTTTAAAGAAAATGGCCATGTTTCATTTGCACCTTGGTTTCACTGAAAACTGATGTATTTTGAGAAATGTATTCTGCTTTTTAATATAAATATTCATCCATATACCTTTATGTCCCTAGTATATGGTACCACCTGTACCCTTTAAGTGCTACAAGTGGGCTGCAGCACTCATTGTGCCCCCAACTAAAGGCGCACTGTGAAACCTGTCTCAGGCCTGCCACTGCATCCTGTAGTGCGGCTTTAAACTGCCATTTCGACATTTGCCAGGCCTGAACCTTCCTTTAATACTTTCAAATCACAACCAGAGGTATGTCTTAAAAGACAATAGTGCAGGGTGCATTGTATTTGAAAGTAGGACATGTATTTAATGTTTGGCAGTAAAAAACCTCCTAAGTCGTTTTTCACTGCGGCAAGGCCAGCTCGGCCATAGGTTAACACTGGTTTACACTATTACAGTTAATAAGTATATAATTATTATTCTTTTGTACGCCTATGTTAAACTAACTTTTATATATGCTTTGTTCAGCAAAAAGAAAGTATGTATTTTCATTGCTTCCCACTGTGAAAGCAATACAATTGATAAATTTCATGAGGATACAGCTGTTTTTCTATATAGGGCCTTGGAATGTGCTGCAAAAAGAAACAATCTTCGCACATAACATTTCTTTCAAAACAAGAGTATCAAATTGTTTTATATTGTTTTCAATAAACATTGAAAGTCACTTTAATCCATGAAAAACTCGAATGTATCAAACTACAGTGACAATATGTTCCTGCTAATGAGATACATTTTAAAGGCATCTCGCATAAGAAATAGTGTTGAACATCTTCAATTTAGCTGCTATTATGTCACTCCTAAAAATATTTCACCTTTCTTCTGTAGTAATGTTCCTCATTACTGATGTGCATGAGGCAGTAAAATGTGCTGATGCTGAGATTATAATCCAGCCAGACAGGCAAGAAATGCTTCAAAGTGATGCAGTATATATAAGTCATGTTGGGCAGGACGTAGTATGACACGTTTAATACCACCTTTCTCTCTCCTGCACTCCGCCTGCATTTATATGAACTCTGACTGTAAGCAACTCAGTAGATGTCCTGGATCATGTGCACGTATATGCCTGTAGGAGTGTTTCTCTAACACGCGTACTTGTATGCTATGTGTCTCTTTTTATGTACTACGCAACTGTCTCATTCAATTGGCTTTGCCAAAGTTTTTTTTTTTCTTAACATTGTTTTCTTAAAGGTGTATCGTATGCCTGTTATCAATTCTTCGGGTTGCCATCCTTGATTATAATACAAAATCTAAATATTCTGCTATTTCTAATTTATTTTATGTCTAATCCCCTTATCATAAATGTATGTAATTTAGTAGCAGGCCTATGTATTTTCTGTGCTTTGAATCCATAGCTTGTTTGCCACTTCGTTTTTTTTTTATTGTTGAACATGTTTTATGTTTCATTCTGTAGCAATCTAATAGTTTGTATTAATAATTGTCGCTGTATCTAATACCGATCTCTAATTACTCTTTGGCTCACTTCAGTTCCATAGCCTGAGATTTCATTAGTATTTATGCATTTTAGGTTTAAATCTTTTTATTGAGATTCATCAACAAACAAATCATCACGCTTGAGTATATGCATTACCATGGGCTACACAGAGCCACTTGCAATTGGTTTACGGATGAATCAAACAATGAATAGGCAAAAACAGAGAAAAGAAACCCAAACTACCACCCCCGTCCACCCCCCACCCCTACCCTCGTTCACTGCTCTTTCTATGGTCTTATTTTAGGCCTATGCCGTGTCTTGTTGGCTCATGCCCTGGTTAACTTCGGTATAAGTATCAGGAAGACACAGGAGGCATAAGTATCTAGGACAAGTTAGCTTGCGAAACTCTGGTGTGAGAAGAGCCAGGAATGGTTGCCAAAGATCTCCAAAGGTCGAGCCCTTCCCTGCCAGTGTGAGGGATATCTTCTCCATCCCCAACACATGCCACAAGCGTTGGAGCCAGCCTGTGAAGGTGGGGGTTCGGGAGGTTCTCCAGTGGGTCAGAATGTTTTGAGCTGCTGATCCTAAGGCTATCGCTATCTGGCGGCCTCTTCTGGACTTGAAGGGATATGTTAAAGGATTTGGCACTCCTAGCAGAACATATGCTGGGAATCTCGGTAATTGGGTATCGAGATATTTGTCGACCTCTTCTAATATCTGAGACCAGTACTGTTGTATGCATTCGCATTCCCATAGGAGGTGGACCAATGTTCCCTGTTTTCCGCAACCCCACCAGCATTCTGCGCTTTGTTTGGGGTCTGCCCTGTGGATGCGTTCTGGCGTGTAGTACCAGTATGTGACTATTTTTGTTAGCGTTTCGGTCAGTCCCATATTACTTGCTGTGTGTCGTGCCCTATAGTACACGCCCTCCCATTCTTTACTACTAAGTTCTCGTCCCAGGTCTCTTTCCCAGCGCATGCGGCCTGCATTATATGTGTGTGTTTGTCGAGTGAGTAACATCTTATATAGATCGGAAATTAACTTCTTATCCGACGTCCTCGTTATAAGCCATCTTTCATAGGGTGTGAAGTGCCTCTGTGCGTGTGGCCTGTAGTGTGGTTGCCCCAGTGCCGGAGTTGCAGGTAGTGTAACCTTTCGGACTCAGGGATCCCATAGTCAGATCTAACTTGTGGGAAGGAGAGGACTCCTTCTACGTCGAAGAGGTGCCCCATAGCGCGGCACTCCGAGGAGCGCCAATGTGTAAAGGCGGCCTCACCCATCCCGGGCCAAATTCTGGGTTGTCAAAAAGTGGGGTGAAGGGGAAGGTGGTCAGCTTATGTTTGACGTTAGTCTGGTCCCATGCTTTCAGTGTCGTTTGTGTGATGTAGGAAGCGTATAAATTGGGGGGTCTATGAGGTTTCCTAAGAAAGGGAATCTTCTGCAGAGACGTGCCTGCCACTGCTCGGTCCTGAAACAACCAATGTCTCTCCGACTCAGTGCGGTTCCACTCAACCAGATGTCGTAGTTGCGCAGCACAGTAGTAAAGCTGAAGATCAGGGATCCCCAGTCCGCCCTCACCAGTTGGTAGAGTACTAATGGTTTTCTTGATTCATGCTTTGCGGCCCTGCCAAATGAAATGAGAGATCTCTGTCTGTACCCGATGTAGCCACCTGGGGGGAGGTCGCAAAGGGAGTGTTTGAAATAAGTATAGTATCTTTGGCAAGATGGTCATTTTGATTGCGGCCACCCTCCCGAGCCATGAGATAGGGTAATGCTCCCAACGCCGCAAGTCTGTGCGGACCTGTGCGTGTAACCTGGCATAGTTGATCGACACTATTGTTTGCAGAGTGGGCGCTAATTGAATTCCCAGGTATGGAACTGTGTCTCCTTTATTTATTTATTTTTTATTTATTTATTGAGTTTTATATAGCGCTGGCTAGACCCGGAGGTATCAGAGCGCTTTACATCAGGAACAACAGCGAGTTACATGAATAATAAATTAAACATTTTTCACAGAAATTTCAAAGTAAGTGACAAATCATAAGAGGCAGAGAAGGAAGGGGGGACAGGAATATGAGTAAAAGAATAGGTGGGGGAGGGGGGAAGGGAATCTGAGGGGGGAGGGAGTAAAGGCAGTCGGGCGAAAAGAGAAACCGTTCAGTTACTAGAAAGCGGGAGAAAAATGATAGCGGATCGTCAGGGGGAGAACGGAGGCAAGGGGGTAAGGACAGAGGTCGAAACAAGATGGTGGGTCAGGGTCCTGGGAAGCGACGGTGGCCAGCAACAAAATGGCGGGCAGAGCAAAATTCAAAGAGTCAAACAGTCCATAGATGCAAAGCCAGGGAGCAGGATAAAAGTGCAAAAAAAAAGTCAAAGGGGGGGACGCAGATCCAAAAACAAAAGCGGGTGAAAGGGAGAAGAGGCGTGTAGGCTCGGGACCACTGGGGTATCGATAAAGGCAATCCGCCGGTCATGGCTCCCGCACCCCCATACCTGGAAAAGGATTCACCGGTCGCAAAGGCGGGTGGAAGGGAGAAGGGGTGTGCAGGTTCGGGACCACTGGGGCATCGGTAAAGGCAATTAGCCAGTCGTGGCTCCCGCACCCCCATATCTGGAAAAGGTCTCTCGGTTCTCTCAAGCACATCCAGGCGGGCGGCCAGCTTGGGGAGGCAGCGAGGCAGCAGCGAGGACTGGCAGGCAGCCGATGAACACAGAGCTGCGCCATGGCTGGCCCCATCATCAGCCATCTGCGGCGACTCGATCCGAGGAAGGGAGCAGAAGGAGAGAACAGCAGTAGTGGTGGCGGGACGAAGAATGACATGCCCCGATGTCCAGCTGGGTAGGCGATGGCCACGGGAGAATCCGGGCCAGTCTCCTCGATAGCCGAAACCAAGTGGCTCCACAGGGCATCGGCCAAGTCGTCTCGATGTCCCGGACGATTGGAATCATGCCCCAGAGCAATCCGACGGCATCCAGAGCCATCCGAAGGATCCAGAACTGAGCCGAGGATGGACAGTCATCAGG
Organism: Calotriton arnoldi; assembly: GCA_963921515.1. Classification (NCBI taxonomy): domain Eukaryota; kingdom Metazoa; phylum Chordata; class Amphibia; order Caudata; family Salamandridae; genus Calotriton; species Calotriton arnoldi. The sequence goes on along the minus strand of CAWUFW010002392.1, from coordinate 1,969,729 downwards.
AGGACGATTAGTTCCGAGGGAGGCGGTATAGGCCGAAAGAGAAGCAGCATCAGCGGGATGAGGTAAGCCATGCCCCGATGTCCGGCTGGGTAGGTGACGGCCGCGGGAGAAACCCGGGCCAGACTCCTCTATAGCCGAACCAAGCGGCTCCACCGGGCATCGGCCAAGTCATCTCAGTGTCCGCAGTCAGGATAGGGAGAAAAATGCTGGGAAAAAGGGGGTTTTAAGCCCAGGACGGCAATCACTGACCGGGAGCTCCCGGTAGGAGCTCCTCACCGGGTGGCCATCTTGATGCATTGTCCATTGTATAGGGTGCTGATGCTATAGGCTTGCCTGTGTTTGTGGTGACAGGGAAAGATTAAGTTCGACCGATTTCTCAATGTTAACCCTGAATCCCGAGGCCTTCGCAAAGGAATCTGGCTCCGACAAGAAGGCTCCCAAGGCTGTAGCTGGCTCTGACAGTGTCACCAGGACATCGTCCGCATACAAGCTTATGGTGTGAATGTCTCCTCCAAACTTAATCCCAGTGATGTGAGGGTGCGTTCTGACTCTTTGGGCCATGGGCTCTATGTACAGTGCAAAGAGCAGGGGTGAGAGAGGACCCTATCGAAGGCCTTCTCCGCATCAATTGTGAGAAGCATATAATCTCCCTGTGTCCTTGAGGCCTTCTCTATAATGTGTAGGACCCTCTTAGTGTTGTCGCTCGTCTGTCGTTGGAGGATAAATCCCACCTGATCGGGGTCGGTCAGGCCTGGCATGTACATCGCTAGCTTGTGCGCTAGGATCCCTGTATATAGTTTCAGATCAATATTTCGGAGGGATATGGGGCGGTATGCTCCGCAGCTGGTCTTGTCTTTCCCTGGTTTAGGGATGACCACTATAGCGGCCTCTAGCATTGCCTCTGGGATCGCCTCCAGGGTCGCAAAGGTGTTGAAGAGCCTAGTTAGTAGAGGAGCTAACACCGGGCAGAACTGTTTATAAAAGGCTGCTGTGTATCCGTCCGGCCCGGGCGATTTGGCCAGTTTAAGTCGTGATATAGCTGCTATGACCTCTTCCACTCTTATTTCCCTCTCTAGGTGCTCTGCTTGTTCCGGAGTTAGCGTAGAGAGATGTGCCTCTGCTAGGTAGGCGTCCCCATCTGCGTTATTCAGCCTCTGTCCCGAGTATAACTGGGTGTAAAAGTCTCGGAAGGTCTCCCATATCCCTGCGTCGTCAGTCACCAGTCTCCCCGTTGGGTCGCGTATCTCCTGGACCACTTGCATTTGTCTAGTCTTGCGTAGCTTATGTGCTAGCAGGCGTCCACATCTGTCTACCCCGGTATAGAACGAGTGGCGTAGTTGCAATGCAGCGTACTCCGCCCTGTCCTGGTCAATGGCTGCTAGTTGTGTGCGCACTGCGCATAGTTGGTGCCAGACTCTGGGTGCCTCTGTCCTCTGGTGCATTTGCTCCAGTTCCCTTATTTTCTGTGTGAGGTCATCTCTTTTCTTACTACGCTCAGCGTTGTCAGCCGCCGAGATTGCGATTAGCTCACCTCTAATTACCACCTTGAGTGCCTCCCACCGTGTCGACATAAGCGTGTCTGGGTTATCATTGTGTAATAGATAGTCATCTATGGTACGCTGTATTTGCGCAACTACATCTGGCCGCTGTAGGAGGGTGTCTCTGAGGCGCCACTGCCGTGTAGGCCGCTGAATCGGAGGAAGTGCTAGCATGGCCACAACCGGGGCATGGTCCGATAGAGAGGCCACCAGGATTTCGACATCGGAGGTAAGGTCGCAGAGCGCCCTAGAGCCTATCAAAAAGTCAAGCCTGGCGTAGGTTTTGTGAGCATTGGAGAAGAAAGAGTATTCTCGGAGGTGGGGATGATGACATCTCCAGAGATCTACTCGGCCCAGCTCTCTCATTCTATCTAGCCCTTCCGTTGAAAGTGCGCCTGTCTGACCAAAGCGTTGTCCAGACCTGTCTAGGGATTTATCGACCACTAGGTTAAGGTCACCCCCCCAGGAGTATCTTGCGTTCGACCGTCGCTGTTGCCCTTGTCAGAGCTTAATGGAGAAATCTCTCTTGGCCCTCATTTGGTGCGTATAGGGACCCAATGACTAACATTTGACCCCCAATCGCAAACTGGTAAGTAAGCAGTATCCCCCTGATTTCTGCCACCTTCTGAACTACCCTTCCCTGGAAGGACCGGGAAACCAATATTGCCACCCCTGCAGTTTTAGAGACGAGAATAGTTGCGTTGGGAACATACGAGATTTGAGTCGGTGGCAGTCACGCGAAAGTAGGTGTGTCTCCTGTAGGAGGCATATATCGGCCTTAGTGCTCTCCAAGCATGATGGAATCGCCCTGCGCTTGATCGGGTTATTGAGACCTCTCACATTCAATGTGAGGATCTTGAGTTTAGTGAGGGGCATCTAGGTATCTGAGGACAGGGATTGCTGCTAGGGACCTAGGGCTAAACCAGTGTGTACGGTCGTGGTCGTAGTCCTCCAGGGGTGCCTGTGGTGTGCTGTGAGGCCCCTTTGTGGCAGGAAGCAGTGAACGAGGGACCCCAAAAAAATATGAAAAACCCGTATAAACAAACAGAACATGTGGATAGGTGAGTGATGCAGGATCAAGAAATAGTCTGTCATCCCAGGATGACCGGCAGGAAGTCCTTACGGGGTCCATAGTGTGGCCAAAAACTGCCCACCCCTCCCGCCCGCCCCAATGCATTGAGTGAAAAGAGGGAGAAGCATCCCATGTCTGTCTCACTAAGTGTGCGTCTTTGCCAGGTCCTCCGGCATGGACTCCAGCACCGCCTGTTGTCCCTTCGTGATCTCCGCTGGGTCAGGTCTTTTCAGGCGCCATCTGCGACCTTGGCGCCGCCATCCTGAGGGTGGGTCACCTGAACAAGGGGTTGGGCTCCGTCTCTCTTCGTATTCCTCAGGAAGTTCAACACCCAGCAGCCGACTCGCTTCCAAGAGTGATCTTAATTGGAGGAGCTTACCATCCAGGCGAAAGATGAGTCGAAACAGGTGACCCAAGGAGTTTGAGATGCCTCGCTGACGCAGGTGTGTGGTGATTAGCCGGAAGTCTCTTCGTTTCTGAAGGGTAAGCTGAGCAGGGTCTTGGTACAGTGTCGGGGTCTGATCTCTGAAGGTGATGGGGTGCATGGATCTGGCTTTGTAGAGGAGCTTTGTGGAGGATTTCTTCTTTGGTCCGGAAGTCTTGTACCCAGACTAGTATGTCTGCCGGCGGGGCTTTTTCCGGGCGAGGTGGGCCCACCCTGTGTGCTCTGTCCAGCTTAAGATCCGTGTTGGGTGGATTGGCGAGTATATGGTTGAACAAGTCTCTTGTGTAGGCAAAAATGTCACCTGTTTCCACGTTAGTTTTCACCCCTCTGATCCGGATGTTATGTCTGCGAGAGCGGTTTTCGAGGTCCTCGAGGTGCACCTGCAAATCTATATGCTGGTCTTGGAGACGGATTACCTCTTGTTGCAAGGCCGCTAGTTCAGTGTCTCTACCATCACCTTTATCTTCCAGCGCGGCCACACGCTCCCCGATGTCGTCCACGTCCCTTCTGACATCTTTGATTTCTGACGTTAGATCGCGTTTGACTGACTGCAGGTCTTCGCGAAGGGTCGTGAACAGCGACTCAAGGAAGGCTCGTGTCACAGGTTCCTCCCCGAAATTTTCTACCTTCGTTTGGGTTAGATCTCCCGTGTTTGGGTGCTCCATCGTGCTTCCTCCCTGAGGGCGTGCGAAGAGATCTTTCAATGTTTTGTCCTTTTTCCCTCGAGTGGAGGTCATAGTCCCATACCTCTCCGGACCGTTGTGTCCCTTCGTGGGTTGATTCAGTACTATCCCCAAGAGCTAAGGGTCTTGGCTGGGTTAAGAGCTCAGATAACTGTGCTTGGTATCGCCCGGGAGGGGCTGCCTCTCCCTCTTCTGGGAGCTGGGGTTCTCGGGTGTCTCGCCTTCAGAGGCGGCTTATAATCTTACGTGCACTTTGTATCTAGCACGACGCGTTCAGGGTGGCGCCCGGACACGGGCTGCCTCCAAGGTTTCTCTGGTGTGGTTTACCAGGGTGGTCTTCTCTACTAACCTGCTGCAGCGAAGGCACGTGGTGGAGCCTTCAACTCAGCAGCTGAGCGGCGTCAGTGTCTCCCCGGCTACAGGTCTCACCTCGTCCAACCCGAGCTCCCTCCCTTGTTGTGCCAATGTAAGCCAGGCCCGTCTCAGAGTACTCCAACCTGTTCTCCGGGCTGAGGGTCTTCCCCCTGTTCTATGGTCCCAGTAAGGGTCCGCACCCTTTGGGCTCCAGCTGTATTTTGTGGATCATTTCCCTGGGGCTCCGCAGCCTGGGCTGTGCCAGTTCCAACCTCCAGCAGGGCCTTCTGGCACTGTCTGAGTGGGCCCGACTATGTAGTGTCTCCGGTCCGGGAATTAAGACGCCGTCTCCAGCGTAGGTCGCCCAGTTCAGGCTCTCTAGGCTCATGCCCTTGCCCACTCAATCCGTTCTCACACCGACATTCTCCAGTCCCACTTGTTCTGCTCCCCCAATACCTATTTGGTTCCGTGTCCGATGTCAGAGGTTCAGCCTGTAGCGCCGAGAACAGGTGGGCCGCTGTAAATGTTGATTTGGGGGTCCGAATGGGTCGTTCCTCGAAGTGCCAGGCACAATTGGGCAAACAAGCGGGGGAATCGCGGCGCACCCGCAAGCCGCACCCGGTCCCACTCTTAGCGGCCACTCGCTAATGGTAGCCGCGCTCGTTCTCTTCCTTACTCCTCTCTTCCGCTCCTCTGGGCCTTGTTTCCCGCTCTATCGGAGTGGGGCAGGAGAGTGGTGTTTCGAGCGCGGTCCGCGCCTGTAATTCAGGCAGAAGCTTGGGCCCGGGAGAGCGAGCACGCCCACACCTCACTTTTCAGGGGATGGAGGTTAGCCCCCAGGGGGCTCCGATCCTCGGTGGGCAGCTTGAGGGGTGCTCCTGGGTCGCCCGGAGCCAGCCGTGTCGCCCGCTAGGCCCGGCGCCGATCCTTCTGTGTCCGTGTAGGCCGCAGATTGTGTGCTAAGTGCCAGCCCAATCTGCTCACAATGCCGCCTTCTCCCGCAACGACGATCCTGGCAGTCACGGCAGCACCCGGGGGGCCTCCGTGTAACGATCCTGTCCGAAGACGGGTACTCTTCAGGATTCGCGTGATGCAATATGGGTTCCACCCCTTGATATCCCCAACTCCTACAATGACTGCACATAGTATTAGGGCGATCAAGTGAGGGACGGGTAGGAAGGGAACAGCAGGGAGTAGAATCTGGAAAACAAAGAACAGCACTATGAGATACAAGGGCATGCAACACTACTCTCATATAGTCTCGCTAGGTTTCTATTTACCTGACAAGTCTCATAACACAAGCAGCCTTCTCCGTATTACCAGAAAAGCGGTATTCATGCATACCAGGTACGATTTTACTATGGGAGTCCTTGACAGTATTACACAGGCTGAAGAAAGAATAAGGCGACCTGTATATAGCAAAATAGTCAAAGTTCCAGAACACCCTTTATGAGCAACCACTCGTTCAATGTCACAGGGGTTTTTCCTGTTCCCATCCCAAAATCAAGTCAAATCACAAAAGAAATGCAATTAAACCAAGCTCCTTCTTCGGAGCAATTCCAAACGAACAAAAGTAGCAATGTCTTATATTCCTGGTGGGTATCAGGCCAGAGAGCGATATATCGCTTCCGATATAGCGCGTTCGTCTCCCTCAGCAATGGAGACATCGCACTTCCCTCCGATGCACACAACTGGAGGCAAACAAATGGAATCTCTCCTTTCTTGAGAGAGGTATTCGTGTGGCAGAAAAAACGGCTCTACTATTCCAGCTCGTTTAGTCTCCGCACTCAGTTGTCGCAATCTCCCGCTCTTACCTTAGAGCGCGCTGGGGGTTTCTCGGAATATTTCTTCCCCCCCCGCAGATGGCCCCGTAAAGGAACGGCAGTCCCTTCTCTTACGGTGAACTTAGGAAACGCCGAGCTTCCGTGACGGCTCTCCCTCCGTCTTCTAAACGCGGGCCGGAACGCCCACAGTGCTCGCAGCCTTTCAAGCTGCCAAAAAGGGAAAAATCAGGGTCCATAAATCAGACGCGACCTCGCGTCAGCTTCTCTTCTTTTTCTCCCGGGTATGTAGATGCGACAGATTCGCATTCAGGATTACGCATGCCTTACCGTGCGTGTTGCGTCCTATTTAAGGACGTGGCTCCGCCCCCGCATCATAGGGCATTCTGGGATTTGTAGTCTAGGCAGGCGCAACGTTTGCCATTCCTGACACTCCGCTTCTCCGCGGGCAGCTGGGGGGACGCACCCAGGTCGCCTGGGGCCAGTCGACCCGCCGGCGCTGGATTCCCGGTGTGCGTGTAGGCCGCAGACTGTAGGTTGGGTGAAGGCCCCGTCAATACATGAGCCCGCCTCTCCCAGCTACGGCGGTCCCAGCCATCTCTCTTCCCTCGGCGCTCACCTCATCCGGGTCTGGCAGCCCGGACCGATCACGCCGAATGCTTGCCCCCAGTGTCCCGCGGCGTCAGTGGGGCCCCGACCACCGTGGCCACCGGCCGCGCCCGCTTCAGGCTCTACGCAGATCTCGGGCCGCTCTTCGATTCAGCAGGCGGTCCGTTCTGCTCCAAAAAACTCCCAGAGTGCTCCCGGCATCTCCAGAGGTGAGGCTTGATCGGTTGCGATCTTCTGAGCCCGGTCTGTGCTGTGAGAATCGCTGTACTGGGCCGGCGGTGGGCGGGAGCGAAGAAACAGCGTCCTAGCTCGCTGCCATCTTGACCACGCCCCCCTATTTATAAATTTTACAATTGCTCTTATCAAATGTACACTATAAAGACTTTCCCTGTTTTGTATGGTTTGGCTTGACAGCACAGCTGTCGCTTTTTATGTGATCACCACTAGAGAGGGGCTCAGCCTACCTGTTAGGAGTGAGGAGTACATGTTGTGATTGGGCAGAAGTTGTGTGCTTCCACAAAAAAAGTGCTGCCCTCATGGCAGTTGTGATCGTTTTGTTTATTTATCTAGTTGCCTAGGTTTGAACTTGCAGGGTCACACACATGACACTGAAATGCTATTAAAGCATCTTAGATGACTAGATAATTTATGTGTTTTTTTCTCGGGCAGCAGCACAGATGGGAGGAGGGCAGTCATTAACCTACATGGAATTTTAGGTCTGGCTTGACAGTGCAACTGTCACCTGACCTTTTAACCTACACCAATATTATTCTACAGTTCTTAGCTCCCACAGAAATACATATCTATGCCCATACTATTTGCTTGTAATGCTTCACAGTACCATGCAGCATTCCTTTAAAGCCAGACCTACTGGTATTGCCAATGCTTGTTGTAAATTGTGGCCTTCTGGATGTTCGACCCCCTTTTAGGTCTAGTGTTAGCCAAAAACTTTTGATTTTACTAAAATATGTATAATATACTTACATATAGGGGCTTTCGGCCACATCACTTCATCCATTGGTCTGTTGTGTCATTCACATTTTGCTTCTGCCCACAGCATATAGCATGGGGTAATGATCAGCCTACCTAAGCCATTGGTTAGCTTCACTATTAGTGACTCATTTTACTCTCTTGCAAGGAGCACATCCACACACAAGCTAGTTTCCTTCAGTGCCAGTGTTTTTGTCTTTACTGTATAATTGCTTTAGTTTTGCCTTTGTGTTTAGAGACTGATGTGATAGCAGGACGTTTCTGATGCACATTGCATCTTTATTAGATCCCATCTCCTGCCAATGATATTGTAAAATTCTTTCGGAGTGTTTTGCTTTTCTGACTGCTGCTATTTCATAGCATACCATACGGTGTCCATTCGAAACTATATTAGGTTATTCTCTTTTTACTTTCTTCTTTCTTTCCTTCTTTCACTCTTACTTTCTTTCTTTCCTTCCTTCTCTTTTTTCTTTCTGTTTTTCTTCTTTTTCTTTCTTTCTCTTTCCTTCTTGCCGTCTTTCATTCTTTTTCCTTTCTCTTTCCTTCTCTATCTCTTTGCTTCTTTGTTCCTATCTTGTCGTCTTTCTTTTTCTTTCCTTCATTCTATTTTCTTTCTTTCTTTCATTTTTCTTGCCCTTTCTTGTTCTTTTTCTCTTTTTATTTCTTCTCTTCCTTTCGCTTGCATTCTTGCCTTTTCCTTCCTTCCTTTCGTTCTGTTTCTGTTTCTTTCTTTTTTCTTTCTTCCCTTTTCTTCCTTCTCTTTCCTTCTTTCTTTCATTCTCTTCCTTTCCTTTTCTCTTTCTTCCCTTCTCTCTTTTCTACTTTTTTTTTCTCTCTTTTCCCTTTTCTTTCTCTCCTCCCCTTTCTCTCTTTCCTCTTTCTTTCCTCATTTTCTTTCCTTCTTTCCTGCCTTCTTTCTTGCCTGCTTTCTTTGTTTCTTTGTTTCTTGGCTTCTGTTCTTCTTTCTTTTTCGAAGACAAGAGGCTTGCAGTCAATGCCAGACTGATGGACTTTTTAGGTCTTTTTAGTCAAGACCTTTTGATTTGACTAAAATGATGTGTATAACATAGTTACTGTGGTTGGTGTAATCCACGTTTTTTCCACCCACTCCAGCATGCATTAAGGGGCAATGAATCAGTCCATTTCAGCCATTGGCTGACTTCACTATGAGTTACGGCATGTCGTCCTTTCACAAGGAACACATCCACACATAAAGTAGTCCCCTTCAGTGCCAGGGAGTAATATGGTAATGTATGCTTTATTTTAATTTTAAGACCAAAACAACTTTTTTGCCTGTTGCAAATGATTTTGATAGATTTATAAGGGCCTGGCATATTCCCAATCAATAAAGTTTTGCAAAAACCATAATAAAACAAGGATTGCCAGAAGGCCAACCCCAGAACTATTGACTTTGCCAATGCTGGTAATCATTTATGTATTTTTGTGTCCATTGTGTTTATTTTTGAAGGTGTGTAAAGCATGTAGAAAAAAAATGAAGAATATTTTAATCTGGTCATCTTTCACTTACCCCAATGTTATCGTTTCTCCTAGATACTGCTATGTGGATACTTGGTAGCAATGAGTGATGTGGAGTCTACCTATGCAGATTTCATTGCATCAGGAAGAACAGGCCGCCGGAATGCCCTTCATGATATCCTCGATTCCCCAGAGAGCGCAAACGCCAGCGAATTAGCCCAAAAGCTATCAGAACTGGATATAAATAAAGCCGGTAAGTTCTGATCATTTAGAACACAGCTGTAATATTGCTGACACACATGACATTATGAAAAATATTTTTCATGCTATTGTTACTGCAAAAAAATATTTTAGAAAAGATTAGCAAGACTTAAAACATGGAAGCACTTGTGTATATATTTTTTTAGATTTTTAATATAGCGAATTGTAGAAATGTTCAATAAAGAAAGCACAAAAGTGGAAGGCAAGTTCATGTAAAAATTATACATAATTATGCTCTAATACTAGAAGTCCTAAACTTACCTTTTACACATTTTTATTCTTAGCTAAACTACCATTCATTATACAATAGAGTGTAGAGATAGAGGGAAAGGAAACAAAAAGGAAAGCGGGGCAGCTGAAGGAAGAGAATCAGAAACAATGCCATGAAAATTATAAATTAATATTAAATAGTATATTGGGTGCACAGGTTTTAAAGGCGTGTACTGTAAATAGTAAAAGAGCCTATAGTGTCTGGTAGTGGCATATAGCCGGACGTAGGATACTGTATTCATCATTGCATTTAGATAATACGAATCATTATATGGCTTTTCCACGCTTGCTAAATTCTCCATACCCACTTACTCAACCCGTTGGTATACAGTAATGGTGTGTCATTAAGTGTGATCAGTAGGATATTCCTTCTTCAAGTATCACGGTGTGAATACATGATGTGTAACTGCTTTGTAGGGGGGGAATTCCATATTGGATCCTCAAATCCCTTATTGACTAATTCTTAACTGGCTAGGGACACCTGGGGCCGTATTACACATGACTGCGCCGGCGCTAGTTGTCACTGTGTGCCAGAGTATGTTTGTGTTTATGTGCGTTTGCGTCTGTGCGCTAATATAATATGCACACAGAGGCAAACACACATAAACACAGAGCTCAAAGTCTGTGCCAACATCACGGCGCATTACAAACCGATCCTCTGTAATGCCATCGGGCGCATACTCTGGCGCACAGCGACAACTAGCGCCAGTGCAGTCATGTGTAATACAGCCCTAGGAGATTTTGAACCTTCTCCCCATAGAAAAGATTTAAAAAGCATCTAAATGTTACACATGACTCTACTGGTAAGAAGCAGACCTAGCAGCTCAACCATGGATAGGCTTTCATTACCATGTGGGGAGGGGGACAGAATGTGACCAAGAAGCCTTGCTGTCTGCAAAACAAGACGACATTGTCATTTAGAATTGTAGTGAGCTGTTGATCATTATTGGATTACTGCCTTGAGTGCTGCAGATTGTGGGTCTGGAAGGATAATGGGCATCAAGCGGGTCTATGAGCCAGCAATTCATTCCCATTTTATATTTCGTTTTTTAGGTCTTGCCTACGCAGCGCGTATGCGCTGCTTAGGCAAAACGACCTTTTGCAATCGATTCGGCTTTTCAGCCAAAAACGTGCACGCGTTCCATTGCCTTCAATGGCAACGCGTGCACGTTTGGCTATTCACTTGCGGGAGCGAGCAGCTGGCGCCATATGGTAGCAATTATCGCTCCTGGCGCCGCTCGCTCCCGCAAGGGAATCGCACTCCCCCCACCCCTCCCCTTTCACTTTTGCGGCCACGGCGCGGGGCCGCACTTGTGTTTTAGTGCTTGTTTAGGATCGGGCCGTGTATACCTTGGAGCCCCCTTTCGCTCGTCTGTGACATCGTACAACTTGAAGAGTCCATGTCTCTAGTCCGTGCAGTCACAGCTTGAAGCCGCCCTTTCTTCAGTGTACACTGGAACGAGGCTGGATCCAGGCCATATACTTCACCGGCCTGCATAACGGAAGGCCGCGGACAGGAGAAAGGGTTTCTTCGTGTCATTTGCTGCCCCCAGACTAGAGAAGGCGAACTCCCGGCTACACACAGTCCAAGTCTAGACGTGCTCTAGCCTTTATCAGACTGGGTAAAGGTGGTCCAGGGTTAAAGAAAGTGCTCCACTATTGACACGAAAAACACGCATTATTGTTGCACTGAACGGAGAGTTCCTTGGTGTGTGCCACGGGGCATATGCCGAGGATCAGGGCTGCCTCAAAGTACCCGCTGAAGCAGTGCGTAGTGCGCGCATTCACTTTTCCTCGAGAGCATTCCAAGAAATAATAATACAGTGAATCCCACTGTTGAATCAAAACGGTGCGGACCTTGAGCCTGTTGTGACAGTGGAAGGTTGGAGTCAAGGGCAGATCGGAGTTGTTCTCCAAGTAGAGCCTCATTCACTCGTTGCAGCTCGGAGCACAGAGGCACTCCAGCCCAAACCCAATGGCCCCATTAGGCACAGAATCGCACTGTAAAGGTGTCATTGCTCTGAGGCAAGACAGGAATAGCACCCTGCTCGGGTAATAAAAAAAGAAAGCCACACCTGGTGCAGTGGGCATCCTACACCTCTGGGCCCGGTGCCACTGCCATCTGCTGCACTATTGAAAGCTACGCCTCAGTGACCACAAGACTCCTCAATCCAGGGAAAGTAAGTTCACATTTAGGTTTAAAAAGTTAACTTTCCACCCACAGTCTTCAAACCGCCCTACCGTGGACTCTTGGACCGGAGCTCTCTGCGTCTGCTCCCCTCAGCCTTTGGCGCTCAAAATAATCAGGAAGGCAATGATCAGCAGAGGAAGTCATGCGGCCCGGGCCCTCTCAAAAGTGCAGGCTCAGCGTCACGTTCCCAGAGAAGACAGGGGCGTAGCTCCCATTGGTCCAGTAGGACTCGGGCCCACTAAACCCGGCGTAATGCTCGATAACTCAGGCAGAGGCCAGTGGGCGATTTCCTTCCTTTCACTAGAACACATTGCTACGTAGTGGTAGTACAGGATGAGAGTTTTGTGGAAAGGAAGAGCAACCTACGAGCCCCTCCCCCCCGTCGCCCAAAACTGCCATTCGCCTCAAAATATTGTGGGAATAGGTGGGCACTGAACTAGGGGCTCGCGCAGCAACACTAGCTCCCTGGTTACAAATACTACTAACATAATTTTGGTTAAAGACAGGAGAAGGTATGCCACGAGCGACCCAAAACGTACAGACTAAACATCACATAACTCACTTATCCAGGGCTTTAAGTGGGCCGGGTCCTGCCGGTGCTGAGCATCGGCAGTTTAACAGCATTGGCATAGCCAATAGGTCTCGCCTTTGGGACCTTATAAGTGTTTAGCTATGCAACAGTTGATGTTGTTGCACAAGGATATTGTGCTGGTTAACTAAACGCTTATAAGGTCCCAAAGGCGAGACCTATTGGCTATGCCAATGCTTGTTCTAAAAAGTACTGCCATACCCCAGCTCTATCTCTTTGAGCATATTGGCAGCACAGCCATGGATGGAGCCAGGAAGGGAAGTACCGGAGACCGAGGCTTCATCAGCTGTAGCCCCTCTTGCTCTCTGCCAATTGGGCTGCAGTGATGATGGTTGTACTTCTGGATATTGACATCAACAATATTGTGGTAAAGGAATATCGAGGACAGAAATTTGAGTGACAAAATATTGAAAGGTAAGTGCATATAGGAAAGTTTAAAATTAATATTCCTAACTCCACATCTGCATACCTCAGAGAGCTATGTACCACGCAGGCAGTGGCGGCTCGCAGAGGGAGTGCTGCGGTGCGGCGGAGCGGGGGGGTTAGTGGAGTCGGACATACGACGGGCAGGAGTAAGGTAAGTAAATAAATAAATAAAACTATTTACCTTGCGCTCGCTGCATCGCCAAGTTGGCGGAGCAGCGAGCGCAAGGTAAATAATTTTATTTATTTATTTACTTACCTTACTCCTGCCCGTCCTCAGGGCCGGACTGGCTATCAGGCGTTTTGGTGTGCTGCCAAGCTGGGGGCTGATTTTGTTGATGGAGACCTGCGTGTGCTTAAAACCATTCATTTTGCTTTGTTTATTTAGAAGCACACGCAGGTCCCCATCAATGAAATCAGCCCCCACCGCAGTGAAATCAGCCCCCAGCTTGGCAGCACACCAAACGCCCGGTAGCCAGTCCGGCCCTGCCCGTCGTATGTCCGACTCCACTACCCCCACACCCAGCCCCTCCCCCACCCCGCCCCACCGCCCCGCAGCACACCCTCTGTGAGCCGCCACTGCACGCAGGTACATATATGTTCAGTTATGTATAGAAAATCTTGACTTATCTGGAATAGTTTTCTTTAGATATTTTGTCATCAATATTCTGGGTTCGATAGTCAGGATGTAAACCAGTAATCCTGGTGATGTGGTTGAGTGATGTCATTCTCATGCACACTTGCTTCAGTTTAGTCCCTTCCACAAGCCTGTCCACTTGCAAAGGTCTAAAGGGCCAGGCCATAGTGAGAGAGAACCTGAAGTCTACCCGAGCTCTGTGGTTGGTGCACCAAACAACAGCATCACTGGATTTCAAAATATCCTCTTAGAAGGCAGCAGGTATGGCCAAATTTGGGAACATCCAGTCAGCTTCAGGCAGTTTCAAATGTATACAATGTCAGTAGGCCATGCTGCGCACAGGTTGATACCAGGCACTCCATGACTCCAAATAACTAAGGATGCAATGCTCCAGACCTGGCCTTTTCGTTTTTTTAATCACTGTTTTCAAATGTGTTAGTTCAAGTGAAGTGAACTGCGATTTGAAATCCCAGAATGCAGAAAATTGTTTAACAATAGCCAAGAACAATGAAATGAATGAATGAAATAAACACTTATAAAGCGCATAGCTACCCTAAGGCATCCCAGCGCTATCTACGGACGCGGACCTAGAAGCCAGCTCTGCCAAATGGTAAGTTAAAATAGCCAGGTTTTAAGTTGTTTCCTGAAAGACAGATGATTGGTTTCCTGTCGAATGTCAAGGGGGAGGGTGTTCCATAGTTTAGCCACATTATAAGCGAAGGAGCGGCCACCGCTTCTTGCCCTCTTTATTTTTGGAACTGTTGCAAGCAGCATGTTCGATGAACGAAGGCTTCTGTTTGGCTGGTATCGGGTGATATGGGGCTCATTGATTACCGGTCCCGTTCCCTGAAAGGACTTATGGGCAATACAAAGCGCCTTGAATTTGATCCTTTCTGATATTGGCAGCCAGTGCAAAGTCTTCAGTGCGGGTTTGGCTGATGGCCTATGGGAGAGACCCAGAAGCAAACGAGCTGCACAATTCTGGGTGATCTGAAGTCTGTTTATCATGGCCTTAGTGGCTCCCAGATAAAGTGCATTTCCATAATCCATTCGTGAAAGAACAAGAGCAATGTGTCTTTGGTGGCATTGAACCATTTGGTAACCTTTCTGAGGCTTGTCATTAGCTCCCTGCTTTGTCTTGTCTCCGGATAGATTAAGATAACGTTCATCCACATACCTAGATGGGTGGTTCCTCAATCACATCTGTGCTCGTGCAAGAAGAAGGCATAATTCTTGCCTATTCAGAGCTGTCAAACGTGGTTGGGTAGTAACCTATAAAGTGGGGGGGGGGAGGCAGCGAGTGGGCCCTTGCCTGATCAGGACAAGTATCATGTCCTACCAGCTCAGCAACATATGGGCCACTGTCAAACCACCTCTGAAATGTTTTTAAAATGTATCCTTGAGCATATAATATTAACCATGGAGCTTCTCAGCACTAGGATTTCTGAACAGGCAGGAGTATTGCCTAGGTGGAAGCAGATATTTATCATCCTTTAGAAACATGGCAGTGATTATGGCAAAAAAGAGTGGACTGAGGCAACTTAAACTTCTGCCATCATCTGTCCCTTCGGTAGTGCGTCCAAGGTGAACATTTTAGAAAAGATACATAGGTCTGTGGCGTTGCATAAGACCTTCAGGGGCATTGCAACTGTTTTATAGTCTGCTCTAAACCATAAAATTGCACAAAGGGGTACAATTCTGAAAATGAGCTCACTGCATGTGTATAAATACCTTACTCTACATCCGAAAAAAGTGTCACTTTTAATATTACACATGAGGCATTTAAATGTCACGTATAAACCCATTGAAACTTGAAAATGTCACACATAAGTAGCATGAAAACCTGGCAGCTCTCTAGAAATGAGCAACTCTCCCTGTAAGACCTCATTTTGCCCTGAATTTTCAACCTGGTGAAATAAAACAGATCCATGTTGTATTTCCGCAGATCTCATAATTCTAATGGAGCCGGTAACTGCTATTTTTGGCACTAGTAATAAACAGGGCCTAAATGTGTGTTGTTGCTATCACAGATAACATTTGTGGCAATGTTTAGAGGAATAAATAGGTGATTCTGACGTACTTCATGTATATTTTCGGGAAAAGAATTGCTCAGGATTTCGGCCAAGCTCTTTCCAATTTGTGAGAGATGGGTGGAGAGGCTCAGACCTTAGAAAAGGAGCTGTCCCTTTATGTTGATAAAGGTAATAATTCAAGAAGAGCGACTCAAGAGACAGGAATGTGCTAAATGTGCACCATTGTTTCATGATGGAGGACATTTGTGAGCCCATTACACCCTGCTCTGAAAATATGAACAAAGTTTCTTTGTCAAAAAGCAAAGGAAGGGTGAGAGGCAAACTCCCACAGTCAACATTAAACTGACATGGAGGGCGGCTCTGCAAATCTCTGCATTATGCGCTGTCAAAAGGAGGTGGGGAGCACTTGTACTTTCAGATGGAATGGAGCAGCACTTGTACTTCCAAGTGGCATTTCCCATATTACCTATATTGACAAAAAAAGGATATGCGCTGAAAACCCCGCACACCAAATGCGTAGATGGAAGCTGGCTCACCTAGGGACAAAGAAATGATAGATTAGGAGGAGAGGCAACCAGTCTTGGATCTGCCACTCTTGCAGACGAATGATGATTTATCTAAAAGTACAATTTGTGGACGCAGAAAACAAGTAAGTAAGGACAATGAAACAACCCCCCAAGTTCTGGATTTGGAACAAACAGGTATGGCACTCTAGCTACTTATAGTGAAGTAATCCTTTGTCAAGAGTAATAACTATTGCAAGGTAGTTTTAATGGATGCTACTGAAATACATTACAAGAGTTGACACCCAGTAAATCATATGGTTCTTTGCTACTTTATAGCACTGTCTCCGGCAAAGAGCAAAATAAAGGTTCAGCAACAGGAAAAAGTGCAGATGATAAAGGCCTTATTCCTTAGTGGATGTGGAAGGCTCAGGTGGAAAATCAAATCTAGATAAGGAGAAATTTGTCAATTTATGTGTGTGATATACACATTGAGAAGTCAATAAAGATTTACAAGGCCTTGTGTTGGTTCTGAAAATGCAGGTGGACAGAATCCTTGACAAGAGTGCCAAGGATGAGCTGGAGAGTGAGACTTGGGGAAAACATTTGATCACTTAGCAATAGTCCTCATACTGAAGATGGGCAGCAGAGGTTTCGAAAAAGCAAAGAAATGGGAGGTCAAGTAAAAGTTTCAGTCTCGATCTTAGGGAGTTGAAATAAGATTTTCTTTCATAAATGTGAAGATCTCCTATTCAGAAGAGTGAATGAAGATATAGAGATTTATAAAGGCAAAACTAATTTTGTAAGCTCAGATATTTTTAAAATATTAGTACTCTTACTCAAATATGTCAATCTTCATAGTTGAAAGTAATATAAGCATGATCGTTGTTGAAAAAGAGTCCAATTGCCAATTGGAAAGACACTTAAGATAAGTTATGAGAAAATGCCCTTACTGTATCTGTGCTGTGCCCTTTGAGGTGAGACAAAAACATAATTTTCACCTTTTTTTAAACTTGGAGGAGTAGCTCAGTGTGAATGCATCTTTTTTGGTTGTGCCTACCTTGCATTGTTGTTTGGTTACGCCCATTTATTTACGCTTTGTTCTGCTTCTTATAAATATTATTTTTCAGAGATAACTGGGTTTGTTGTAAGAGCTTTGCAGGGCCATTGGGCCATTGCTGCTGTCAAAAATGGAGGACAAGTCTAAAAGGACTAAGAGGGTGCAGAATGGTGACAGAAAAGGAGTAAAAGGCATGCAAAAGTATTCCTAATGGAACGGCATTGAAGATGTCCGCCGAGCTGGAGCTTCGCAAGGTTACTCCTGGGTATTGGATCAGCTATCAGTGAATATCCTACTTTATGCCCTGCCATCCCCCTCGTTTCATTAAAGCAGTTAATACCTGGGTCAACTCGGCCTACAGCATTGTCTCCTTCACGCCGATACTCACAACTGCCTCTCTCCAGCTTGTTTTCTTCGCCGTTCAGCTTTTTGCTTTGAGATCGCTACACGTCGTTGGATCTTACTTCCCAGATGTAACAATTGAGGGGGTTATATCTTTGCCTCAGTCCCAGCCCAAGTTCAGCCCTACCCGCCTCACAACTTGCCTCCAAATGGCGTGGTACATTTAAGTTAGCTTTGAAGCTGCATCCTCTGTTTAAGACTTCGGTGAGTGACTATTGCCGCTGCCATCGCTAGAGCTTGTTTCCCAGCTGCCACATTTTAGACGGTTTCATCCTTGCTGCAGTCCTTGCCCAATGTACGGTATACGGTACCGCCCGCCTCCGGACTTTCCTATGACCGGCTGGGTGCTTTTACTTTTAACTTGTGGCTGCATGCTGTCTATAAGTTTTTCTGTGAGTAACTTTTGTCCCCTCCTGCTAATTCCTCCGGTCAAGCATGCTTGTTTCGCTGATGATCCTTGTTTGCTGATAGGCTGCCAGGGCTATCTGTAGCCTCTCCGCTCATCCTCCCTGCCTTGGTCTGCCCGACTAGTGCTGGCGGGAGACATATGCTGCGATCCCACAACGGAGATACTCTCTCTGTAAATTCAGGTGGTGATTGGGCTGAAGAACGCTTGTGCTGTCTCGGCCCCTGGGATATGAGGGACCTCATTCTAGTTCGTCCTAAGTAATGGGGCTGTAGCGCACCCGTCTGTTTTTTGACCCACTCTGATTTTCGCTGCATGGACATTCTTTCTGGACTCACTTCTTGTGGCGTGGCCTTGCCTCTCATGTTTGCTGCTCTCCTGTTTGGTGAATGTGCTTTGCTCCTGGAGCGGCCCTCCTCCTGATCAGGAGCCCTCCATTCTCCCTCTTCAATGTCTGGTTCTGTGGGCTAGGATCAAGTGGTGAGGTGCCCAACCCTCACTGGAGATGCCTACCTGTCGTCCTCTGGCCCCCACCATGACATTCAACGCTGACACTCTCCACACTCGTATACCAAGGGCCCTTGGTGCTGAGAACACGGAACACACTTTGCCTATTTACAAAATCTACTGTTGGTGTTTTCAAGATCCACTACTTGTAGCGCTGATCACCTCTAGTTTGTTGTCAATGGTTACTGTTTGGCATACTGCTGTCTTATTGGACCCTCCATTTTGGTGATCCTTTCTCCTTCCCACATAAGAATGACCCCTTCCTAAAATGGCGACACTTTCTCATTCAGCAAATTATACAAAGGACTGTTGGCAGTCCCTATCATAGAAAGCATAGAAGGACTTCACTCATACAATTACAAAATAGCATCTCCCATTGGCCAGCCATCTTGGAATGGTATTTAATCCCACCATACTTCATAAAGGCTCCACTAGGCACCTCTACTAACTATTTGCAGAGAAAACAATAAGTGACCTCAGGCACATAATCAGCTGATAGACTCTAAGTGAGACAGGTTAGTTTTACCCTACTGATGTGTTGTTGCAATAGTAATCCTGCTCAGTATGAGAGGAACTGCAGGTTCAGACATTTGGTGTATGTGCTTGGCTGAGGAGGCAATGGGGCGAAGCTACCATCTGTGGGATTATGACTAAACGCCTCTAAGTCAGAATCCCCCCTAAACCGTAAGGATACCGCAGTGCCGTGGATCCTCAGTTGGCCTGGGATAGCAGGCCTCTTCTGGGAGGCCGGTGTGTAGAGCCACTTGCTTGGTTACCGGAGCGCGGATGGAAGGGAGCCGCCTCCATCACCCTTAGTGCATCGCATGTTCGTGGGGCACCCGGTGCTAAATCATTCGTAGATGACCTGATTCTGGGTCAGGGTTTCGTAAGTAGCAGAGCAGCTACCTCACTGCGATCTATTGAAAGTCATCCTCTGAGCCAAGCTTCTGTCTCTCCGTCCGTGGGCGCCCGCGGACACCCTCCTCCACCACACCCAGGGATCCGGCGGGAGGGACGCGGAGGGGGTAACGCGGGCCCGCGGGAGGCCGCCTCCACCATGTGGCCTCCGGAAATATTCTCCGGGAATATTCAAAGAATACCAAAGAGCTCTGCTCTCAACCACGTAGGATCCTATCTGCAATTTACCTTCATTATACCTCTTCTAAATTTTCTTAGCACAAATATTCACCATGGCTCCAAATAACATTAACACTAGTGATAACATGCTGTCACTTTCAGGCTGTAACACGTTCAATATTTAATACCCCCCTATCATATCTAAAAATCCAACAAAAAATGTCAAACTACTTAAACAGAACCCCAAAACACTCATATCTGACACCTACTTCAATTCACCCTCGTTCCCTCACCCGTTTTCAATGCCGAAGTAACCATCTCCCTATATAACAATGGGAACATTCTTATACAATCGTCTGACTGCAATCTTGAATGGTTTGACAAAACCTTGATGAGGAACAAAAATAGAGAATCAAGCAATATCCCCTCTAAATCAACTTTTCTCCTCCCGTATATCAATTGTAACGCCTACTTCATCCATTCCCAATGTTAACTCATCATCTATGCCTCAGAGAGACCACTTCCCTATTTCCAATGGTGGAACCATAGTTGCTGGTTCTAATCCAGGTTTTCTAAATGATGTCTCCTGCCCCTTTCTAGAAATCCATGTTTCTGACCCACCTCCTCCCCCAGTTCAAGAGAGAATTGGAAACTATGCCCACTGCTCGAGAATCATTAACCATAGCAACGAGACGAATTGCAGATCTAACAATCGCCCTCTTTCCAGCAAATGCACTCCATCTACTAAACCATCTGTTGTGCAAGTAACACCCCACTCAAGCACCACGTCCCCCATCCCACCAACAGTGACATACCGACAACATAAAACACCCCCAGATGACATTCATTTGAGTCTTCTTTCCACCCCTCTGCCTAACATTACCACTACTTTATCTCCATCTAACCCTCTTCCTCCAGTCTCCGACCCCAGCCTATCCTACACTCCCAACTGTTTTGTAGACAGTCCTTCCCTTAAGGACAAGCTCACTGATCTCCAACATGAACTTCAGCTAGTTAACTGCAACCAACAGAACCTTATACACATGACCCTGAAGCAGGAGAAGCTTTGGAATCCCTGCCTGAAAGCTGAAACTTACAAATCCCTAGTCACTAAACAACCTAATCCTCCCACAATTGATAGACACTCCTTGCTTGAGTTTTCGACCACAAAGAACCCTCCCATCTTCCATCGCAATCAAGACCCCTTCCCAGTTTCCACTCCAGACGCCAGAGGGTTACCAATCATCTATCTGATGCTGACATTCACTCTCTTTTGCTGTCATATAACACCACACAAATAGACTCTTTACCCTCGCTGGTCAATATCCAAACTATTCCCTCCAACCCATTAAGAGAACCCAGTCTCAATTTGTGAACTATAAACAAGCATAATTTACTACAGGTCCCTATAAGTCATAAAGAGGCGGTAGTAACCAAATCACATATTAAATCTATGCTCCTTAACTGCAGATCAGTGGTAAAACACGCAGCTGACATCGCAGATCTCATTCTCTCAAGACCTTGGCATCCTGATCTTAAAAGAAACGTGGCTCAATGACACCTCCTCAACCATTCTGGACATTTTTGTGCCTCCCAATTATGACATCATCAGATTAGATAGATCCGAAAGGTGGTGGAGGTATTGCATGCATCTATCACACTATGCTCACCTTAAAGCAGGCCCAAACACCTCCAATATCTTCATGTGAATATCTTGCCATCGAAATTTGGAACAATGACAAATGTCATGCAAACTCCACATGATTTACCACCCCCCCCCTCTGGAAATAACCTACCTTTTAATTGAACAATTAATGGAGATCATCTCCTCTAACACAGACCAATCCCCTAACCAGATCTTCTCTGACGATTTCAACATTCACTGAAAATAGTCAAATGATCCCTTACTGACCACCTTCAAGTCCTTCCTTACTGACCTCAACCTTACCCAATCTTGTAACGCCCCAACTCATAATAGAGAATCCACCCTTGATCTAATCATTGCCAAGGAAAATGTCATACAACTAGAAGTCATATCGCCATGTTACTGGGCCGACCACTATCAAGTATCCTTCTTCATCTTGGACAATGTACTGATTAGACAAGGTGAACATTGCAAAACAAAACAATGGTACAGAGACTTTAGAAAAACAAGCATTGGCATAGCCAATAGGTCTCGCTTTTGGGACCTTATAATTATTTAGTTATGCAGCACAATATCCTTGGTGCAACAACATCAACCGTTGCATGGCTAAACACTTATAATGTCCCAAAGGTGAGACCTATTGGCTATGCCAATGCTTGTTTTACTTAGAGCTATTGGTGCTGTAAATTGCAGTGTCTTTTACCCTTGTGTTATGGAGTGGATGTATGTGATATGAATGGAATTATCATTTACCTTGCTGGCACTAGGGTCATGATTTGAATCAATACGCCAACTTTTTATATTCTTTCTACTCTGGTAGATGGAATAAAGGAAGTGAAAATATACCCCTTTATTTGAAAGCACATTAGTATTTTGCCTTGGAACACACACTGAGGCGGGAGATGGTTGGAAGGACAACCTGCAAACAAACATAATAACACTAGTCCAGTAGTTCCAGAAGCAAAGAAACTATTTACTAGACAGTCCTCGGATGATGGAGCACAAAACCCACTCTAATAAGGCATGCTAACAGACACTGAAGAGGCTACAGGGCTTAGAGTCAGATGCTTAGCCTATAAACATATTAAAGACAATGAATGAAAACATGTCCCTTCTCTTCAAATCGGCACAGTACTATTCTGTCTTAAGTCATGGGAGGCACAAAATGGATGGAAGGACAAATTGCAAAGAAACAAATATAATAACAGAGACCTGTTAAAATCTGGACTTCTGGTATTGTAGCACTAATGTTGGTACCCGAGTTGAAAGAAGATAGTCTGCTATTAGCAAAAATACTTAAGCATGTGTGGGCACCAAACACACGGCAGCGCAAGAAAGAAGTTAAGCCTTTCTCAAATCAACACTGCTTGGTGAAGAAATGCGCCTCAGATGCCTCCCCGGCACTAAGCACAATCAATGCAGCTTCTGCAAGTTCCACGACACGTGACCGGCGGGTATTATGTGAAATGTTATGTTATATGGTTTGTAAAGCACGCAAATACCTTAAAAAGGTGTCTTGGCGCTAGTGTTATGAAACATGATGTGGCCATTACTGTTATACATCCTAGAGGTGACTCAGCAGGTGACTCTGAGAACTAGAGATGTGAAAAAAGCTGAAAAAAGGCAGGTTTTAAGGTTTTTCTACTCTTTAACACATTGGGTTGTTCTCGAATGAAAGGGTAACGCATTCCACCACTTGGAGGTTGAAAGAAGGAAACTTCTTCCTCCCCAATTTAATTTTTTAATTCTGGGGACAAGTACTTTTTTTCTGAGCTAGATTGTAAGGTTTCTTGAATGAAGCTTGGACCTTCTTGATTAAGTCTATATACTTCCTGGGAGGTGGGCGTGAGTAGCTGACGGGAAAAACCAATTGAAGATATGCAATTTAAACATACATGGTGCCCGTGGTAAATTAATGAAGTATACAATTGGTGGCGCTTTGATAATGGCAAAGGGTCAGTACTACATGCTCCTTTAAATGAGGCTATTCGTACAATTAGAAGCTGCGCACGCATCCCTACAGTGTGTTAAATGAATATACACATGCACAGAAGCAGTCAGCGTGCACTATGCAAATGAATAAAGACAACATCAACATATGCACACGTTACTTCAAACTGAAGCAAAAAGATGTACAAAATAGTGAAGCAAAAAGGTTTAGCAAGTGAATAAAGAACATGCAATTATTTCTGATGCTGCAGCCCTTTCCTGTAATAAAGTAGAATTTATGTTTGTGGGGAACATGTGAGCTGGCACGAGATCCTTAAAACAGCCTCTCTGCTTCCCCAGAGCCCGGCGCCAGTCCAAAAAACGTGCACAAAACCTGTCCATGTTTCATTTACCTCCAAAACTTACCGGCTGCTTCTGGATATTTTTTCAGGGCTAAAATATATCTTCTGCGGCATCTCGCCCATTAGTGACAACAGAGAGGGGTTTCACAGCAACAACAGGGGGTAATATTGGTTTACGCTAGCCTTGACTTAAAAAAAGATATTAAATACCACATGCGCCTAGCTTTGTATTGATAATTGTTTTTATTGGCATAAGAAGCAACCCAAATCAAGGTTGGGCTCTTAAAAGCTTTCAGCACGGAACGCACCATGGACTGAACATTACTAGTACATAAGAGGTCCTTTCCTTTGAAATAGTATAAAGCGTGGCAGGGAATGGGGGCGCCTAGTGATCAGACCTTTTTATTTAAGGGCTAAACTTGATGGAGGTGTTCGTCAGGCCCCACACATTTCTGCTGAATTTCAATTTGCCAAGTCCTTCTGGCTGTCTCCCCATTTTTTCAACTCCTCATACTCACTTCCATTGTACCCCATTCACTCTTGCCCCTCTTCCACAAAATGGCCCCCAAACATATCTAGCCCTGTCCACCTTCATCCATATTCTTTGTAACAACTCTTGCTTCGCTCTAATTGCACAATCACTCCCAATTCCCAGCCTTTCTAAGTGACCCATCTTTCACGTCACACTTTTCACCCAATACCTTTGTGATACTTGTCTGAGCCCTTGTAGCTCTCGAATACTCTTCTTGTTCCTTACCCTGTATTTCCACCCCTATGTCTCCTTCATTGATCAGTCAGTGCCAGTTGCAGCCCACCACCAATGTACTCCAGTGTATTCTAATGGTCCCCTGTACCACTGAATCATCATCCCACCATTCCTTCAGGTTCTGTCCTCTTCCCTCACCTTCATAAAAACATCCTCCTCTTCTCCAAGCCCCCACTCAGAAAACTCACCAGTCTGTAGGCAGCCATTTTGACCCTCCCAGTACTTGTTAATTCCTATACTGTGAATATCTTCCCAAATCGAATCCATTTCCTATATTTTCAGGTTTAAAATCCAGATTCACTTTTCATCTACTCATCTTTCATGCTCTGTGACTTCCTTACATTATACTACCTCTTCCTGCTGCAATCATCTCCAGCTGGTGGAAGTGAAGACGGTGGCTCCGTTGGCACATAAAGCATGAAAAGGAAATTGGGCTAAAATGAATACTGTAGAACCCAGTGGCTCAGCAAAGGTGCCTCGTGACCTTATGATACTAAAGAAAAAAAGTTCTCAGACCCACTGTTGAGTAGTAAAAATCTGCTGTAATCGTGGCTCTGGTGACCCTGCACTTCATGTACTACTGACATCCGCACCCTGGTACCACCTTGAATCTGTATTATTGTGGGATGCAAGAGAATCTTAAAATACTAAACACTTTTAATGTTTAGTGATTTTAAAACTGGTAATAACATAAACCTTTGGCATCCAGTTAAACAGAACCATCTCTTACGGTTATATGACACAATCATTGTTAACTTGCAGCGTTTTATCTTCAATGTCACCAGCAAAATAAAGACATGAGCAGCAGGTGGAAATATGTAAATTTCAAATGTGAAACCACCACTCTTCAGATAACAACAATGAGCAGTGCCATGGTGGAAAAAAGAGAGAGAGAGAGAGAAAGAGTGAGAGTGCGTGTGCGCGCGCGCGTGCGCGTGTGTGTGTGTTATGAAATACTCTGTAGTGGGTAGTTTTACAGCACCATACGGATCACAGATGACACAAATACTAAAGTGTAATGCGGCCTCAAGAGTCTGGGACTTGTTTGCTAAAAGGCGGAGATGTCTGGCCTCACTTGCCCCGAGTGGAGCATTCTAGACACCATTAAGACAGATGTGTGGGCCCCAGTGTTGAGCACGGACTCAGTGCCCTGCGTTTGTTCACAAATAGTTTGAGCCCGTGATGAAATGCGCCGTTTTGTCTGACTATCCGTGTATAATGAGATTTTTTCAAGAAATTTGCAGCGCGCATAATGGGAGATTGGCAGTGCGCGGCTTCCTTTCTTGCTCGCGCAGGACTGCATCCACAGACTACCTTAGACGTTTCTGCTGCTTTGTTTGGCTGCGCTTTCAGTGGCTGTCACTTAGCAACCTTTTGTCGGGTCGGGTGTACACACCACACCTTCCAGGGGCAGGAATGTCACTGTGATTGCACAAAGAAGGGTGCTTGTGAGACTCACATTCTCTGCGAGTAAACAGAATGCAGCCTCTTTGAAAGCAAATTGGAAATATTATTGGGCGTCTTTCTACTTGGAAATGCATAACTGCTCGTATCAGCTGCCCAAAGTTTCTTAAGGGTGTTAGCACTCGGGTGTTGTTGCAAGGATTAATGGTGATTTGTCGCCACATACGGAGACGTTTTAGAGGCATAACCCCAGTCACTATGGGGTCAGTTTGGGCCACTGCTGCCGCGTTGCCCCGTGTTATGTACCACACCTTGCACCAGTCGTCTCTTTATACCGACAGTGTTTTAGCATTCTGATACTGTACTTTTTTGCTTTTTCTTTTACAGCATTAATGAACATTCTACAGGGCATTTACATGAGATATTTGCCCTCCACCCATTTTATGTGGTTTCTGGCAGTTGAATTGCCTCGTAGCACTATCATCAGTCCAGGTACCTTTCTTTCCAACATTGTTGAGAGGTTTCCATCACAGACCAGAAATCTGATTCGACTTAATCCGATTCGAATCGTTCTCCGGACCATGGTCTGGTTAGGTGACTACAGGCCACATATATCAAACAAGCGCGCGCACCTCGCGCTAAAAGTAAAAAAACACAAGTGGCGGCAAAAGTGAAAGCGTTTCCCTTGCTGGAGCGAGCAGCGCCAGGAGCCATAATTGCTAACACATGGCGCCAAAGCTCGCTCCCGCAAGGGAATCGCCAAACGTGCACGCGTTGCCATTGAAAGCAATGCAACGCGTGCACGTTTTTGCCTTGAAAGCTGTGTCGATTACAAAAGGTATTTTTCCTATGCAGCGCATGCGCGCTGCGTAGGCGAGACCTAATGAACATAACTGATCTAACTTCCATGAGTAAGAATCTCCTTCCTCCACCCTCTAACATGACAAATGTGAAGGACCTCACCGATCACTACATATATTCCATGTCAGAAACAATTGATACAATTACTCTCAGCAGCCTAAAAGAATACCTAATAGACACTCCAATCCCTGGTTTGGCGGAGACCTTAATGAGGTCAGGCAGAAATTAAGGCTTGCCGAGAGAGCATGGAGAATCTCTCCTTTTACAACACACTTCAGCAACTGAGGGCAATTAAAAGTTATTATAACAAGCTCGTACGCAGCTGTAAAGCAAACTAATTTAGGACAAAAGTGGTCAACATCAAAAACAGACCCAAAAAGCTTTTTGAAATCATCAAACAACAGACTAGCGGCAGATCTAACCAACACCTTAAAGATAATTTGATATTTCCAAGTGGTGAAGATTTCTCCGCTCATTTCACTGAAAAAACAAGGAAGATGGAATCAGATCTACTTTTTTCCTCTCAATATCCACTAGGCCAGGCCCGTATTCGATCCCTCCCTATGCCTCCGAGGATGCGGTCACCTCTCGCTGATGTGACTACAAAAATATTGCTGCATGAACTAACTTCAAACTTCTTGATGAAGCTGAGATACTCAAAACATTAATAGCAATCATTCCCTCAACCACTTCAAGGATACTCTACCCGCCAAACTCATCAAAGAGCTTAGATCCTCCATACTC
This sequence comes from Calotriton arnoldi, assembly GCA_963921515.1. Classification (NCBI taxonomy): domain Eukaryota; kingdom Metazoa; phylum Chordata; class Amphibia; order Caudata; family Salamandridae; genus Calotriton; species Calotriton arnoldi. Next base: position 1,942,711 of record CAWUFW010002392.1, on the reverse strand, counting down.
CCACTTTGGTCTAGGATTATCAGTGCATCTCTCTCCCAGGGTACGATACATGATTGCCTATCGATAGGACAGGTTACCCCAATCGCAAAAAACCCAGACTTCGACTTGTCTGACCGCAACAATTTCCGTCCCATTACTAACACTATGACACTAGCAAACCTACTAGAGAAGTGCATACACTTACAACTCTGCAACCACATTGTACAGTTTCAGCTCCTTGACCTTTTCCAATCTGTCTTCAGAACAGGCCATAGCACGGAAACAGCTATGAAACACATTGTAGATGAACCTTCAGACTACTTGATCAGAACGAACCCTACCTACATGAACTCCTTGATCTCTCCTCCGCGTTTGATATGGTCAAACATGACAACATGATAGAAGTTTTGGAGAAAAGGATGGTTTATCTGGTCCAGTCTTAAGTTGTTTTTCCTCAATCCTTCATAATAGATCCCAACGAATCAAAGTCAATCAAACCCTGTCTGACATCACTCTGCTGTTGACTGGTGTACCTCAAGCAGCCACACTGTCACCCATGCAATTCAATTTGCTCTTTGAACCATTTACCGAAATTTTTACACACTCAAATACACAGTACCACATGGAGGCGGATGGCATACAATTCTAATTGAAAATTTCCTCACCTGAAGAGATCAAAACTCTTACCTGCGCCCTACTGAAAAGCCAATAATGGTTAACCCGCAATCATGTTATGCTTAACACACTCAAGACAGTATTCCTCCTGTTAAACCCCTACAATCTCTCTACTCCCACAAATGAATGGCTCAAACAGCTTGCAGCACTCAACTGCACCCCAATATTCTCTGTATTAATTCTACTTTTTACCACACACAACGGCAATAGTAACGTATTATTGCAGTCCTAGTGATGTCCCAATTCTGAAAAATAAATTCAATAGTGAATTTAAATGCTTTCACTTGGCAAAGTGCCTGAGGGCCCCTCTAATAGCAGAGATACTGCTCTGTTAAATAGAGCCGTACTGTTTGGTAAGGTGCTAAGTTGTGTCCTTACCAATAATACAGGGTCCGAAAAAGACAATACCTGAGGTAAACTGTTCTGGCAAAAGTATCCATATGAACTGAACACCGACACCTAGCCTCTACATTTCACCATGTAGAATTAATACAGAGAATATTGCGATAGCAGTATATCAATGCTGAACTGTATGCACTATGATTTGAAAATTCAATGTTACAATATGGCTGCCGCACTATTTTGGGTCTCTATTGTAATATGAGCATTTGAACATTTATCGCACCAGGTCTCCTTGTTGATAATGTGATTTAACTTTAACGCACGGGCAGGACCTATGACCCACTTTGGAAATGTATGTATGCCGGAATACACCTTTTAAACTCATTTTTGTTTACAGTTATGTGTAGTAACAACACATTACAAAATGGATGCCACTTTGGTTGTAGTAAGGCATCTACCTTTTGGTCCTTCTTTGATTTCCACATTTCGTATGTATTGACTGTCCTTTCCCATGAATCACTGTGTGACCAAGCTTGCTGTGCAAGCGAAACGCGTAACCTGGAATAAATCAACTACTGGTGTTTGCAGACCTCTGAGTGATCGCCTTATTGTACTTTTGCGAAATTTCGATGTTTGGCGTGCTCCGCCAACTATCGGCGATCCTCTGCAGAGGGCGGGGGAAGGCAGAAGGAGCCCTAACCCAGAAACATATATAGATATATATATATATATAGATATGTGTGTGTGTGTACATACATGTATGTGTTTATATACTTATGTGGATATATATATATGAACACATATATATACATATGTGTGTATGTATATATATATATATATATATATATATATCTTCCTCCAAAATCACTCTCCGAACCTCCACACCGGCGAACAGAGAGAAACAGACCCAGGTAGTGTTGGCAGGTAAGAATTTTATTCTCCTCTCACCCCGTGACGCGTTTAAATATAACAACAACGGGTGTCCCCAATAAAGATGTCACTCCTGGGGGGGAATCCGCACACACACCTCCGGCAGCAGCTGTCAGCAAAACACCTCAGCTTCCAAATGCAAATGCCAAACGCGTTTCAAGCCGTAAGCCCTTGTTCACTGGCTTGCATTAACAACAGAGGCAGCATGAAATTTAGGAACACCTTTATTTAATTAACACAGTCCCGCCCCAATGGGCGTCACCAGGCAAGGCATTGTGGTAATGATAGTCCATGTGCCAGCGATGACTGCAGTTCCATCCAAACCCAAGTGGGTGTTGCTGCCCCCATTAAAATTAATCCTCAGTGGGATATCTACTTGAAAGTCGTCATCCCCAGTGGGTGAAAGTCAAAGGGAATTCACTGACTGCTCACCAATGTAATCCGTAGGTGAGGCCCCCTCCACTTCTGTATGTGCTCGCGGTTGCGGGCACAAAGAATCTGCTATTTAGAGCAGCGGGACATCATTGCGGCCGGACCAGCCGCTATACAAAACAACAACGGGTGTCCCCAATAATGATGTCACTCCTGGGGGGGAATCCGCACACACACCTCCGGCAGCGGCTGTCAGCAAAACACCTCAGCTTCCAAATGCAAATGCCAAACGCGTTTCAAGCCGTAAGCCTTTGTTCACTGGCTTGCATTAACAACAGAGGCAGCATGAAATTTAGGAACACCTTTATTTAATTAACACAGTCCCGCCCCAATGGGCGTCACCAGGCAAGGCATTGTGGTAATGATAGTCCATGTGCCAGCGATGACTGCAGTTCCATCCAAACCCAAGTGGGTGTTGCTGCCCCCATTAAAATTAATCCTCAGTGGGATATCTACGTGAAAGTCGTCATCCCCAGTGGGTGAAAGTCAAAGGGAAATCACTGACTGCTCACCAATGTAATCCGTAGGTGAGGCCCCCTCCACTTCTGTATGTGCTCGCGGTTGCGGGCACAAAGAATCCGCTATTTAGAGCAGCGGGACATCTTTGCGGCCGAACCAGCCGCTATACAAAACAACAATGGGTGTCCCCAATAAAGATGTCACTCCTGGGGGGGAATCCGCACACACACCTCCGGCAGCGGCTGTCAGCAAAACACCTCAGCTTCCAAATGCAAATGCCAAACGCGTTTCAAGCCGTAAGCCCTTGTTCACTGGCTTGCATTAACAACAGAGGCAGCATGAAATTTAGGAACACCTTTATTTAATTAACGCAGTCCCGCCCCAATGGGCGTCACCAGGCAAGGCATTGTGGTAATGATAGTCCATGTGCCAGCGATGACTGCAGTTCCATCCAAACCTAAGTGGGTGTTGCTGCCCCCATTAAAATTAATCCTCAGTGGGATATCTACTTGAAAGTCGTCATCCCCAGTGGGTGAAAGTCAAAGGGAAATCACTGACTGCTCACCAATGTAATCCGTAGGTGAGGCCCCCTCCACTTCTGTATGTGCTCGCGGTTGCGGGCACAAAGAATCCGCTATTTAGAGCAGCGGGACATCTTTGCAGCCGGACCAGCCGCTATACAAAACAATAACGGGTGTCCCCAATAAAGATGTCACTCCTGGGGGGGAATCCGCACACACACCTCCGGCAGCGGCTGTCAGCAAAACACCTCAGCTTCCAAATGCAAATGCCAAACGCGTTTCAAGCCGTAAGCCCTTGTTCACTGGCTTGCATTAACAACAGAGGCAGCATGAAATTTAGGAACACCTTTATTTAATTAACACAGTCCCGCCCCAATGGGCGTCACCAGGCAAGGCATTGTGGTAATGATAGTCCATGTGCCAGCGATGACTGCAGTTCCATCCAAACCCAAGAGCGCAAAGCTCGAAACGCGTATGGCATTTGGGAAGGCTGCGTCTCTCTGCAAGCTTTGCTACCTGTGGTGTTTTATGCTGTAACCCTCCGTGTGTGGCGTCTTTGTTGGAGACAACTCTGGTATGATGTACTATGCGGCTGGTCCAGCCGCGAAGATGCCCCACTGCTTGCCGAGCGGGTCCTGAGTGCTTGGAGACGTGAGCGCTCGTAGAAACGGCGGGGCCTGCACCACAGGGTCACATTTGCAAGCATGCAGCGGGGATGGCATGGCTTCTCACCCAACCGGGTATGACATTTTTTGAATGGAGGTGGCGGAGTCCACTTGGTTAAAGAACTTTACAAGCCGGGTGGTGTATACAAACTACGATGACCAGAATGCCACTGTTGCCGCCCATTGGGGCGGGGCTTGTTATTAAATAAATTAGATGTTCTTATCAGCCCGCCTCCTGTGTTCAAGCCAGCCAGTGATCAAGAGCGCAATGCTTGAAACGCGTATGGCATTTGGGAAGGCTGCGTCTCTCTGCAAGCTTTGCTACCTGTGGTGTTTTATGCTGTAACCCTCCGTGTGTGGCGTCTTTGTTGGAGACAACTCTGGTGTGATGTACTATGCGGCTGGTCCGGCCGCGAAGATGCCCCACTGCTTGCCGAGCGGGTCCTGAGTGCTTGGAGATGTGAGCGCTCTTGGGAACGGCGGGGGCCTGCACCACAGGGTCACATTTGCAAGCATGCAGCGGGGATGGCATGGCTTCTCACCCAACCGGGTATGACATTTTTTGAATGGAGGTGGCGGAGTCCACTTGGTTAAAGAACTTTACAAGCCGGGTGGTGTACACAAACTACGATGACCAGAATGCCACTGTTGCCGCCCATTGGGGCGGGGCTTGTTATTAAATAAATTAGATGTTCTTATCAGCCCCTCTCCTGTGTTCAAGCCAGCCAGTGATCAAGAGGGCAATGCTCGAAACGCATATGGCATTTGGGAAGGCTGCGTCTCTCTGCAAGCTTTGCTACCTGTGGTGTTTTATGCTGTAACCCTCCGTGTGTGGCGTCTTTGTTGGAGACAACTCTGGTGTGATGTACTATGTGGCTGGTCCGGCCACGAAGATGCCCCACTGCTTGCCGAGCGGGTCCTGAGTGCTTGGAGACGTGAGCACTCGTGGGAACGGTGGGGGCCTGCACCACAGGGTCACATTTGCAAGCATGCAGCGGGGATGGCATGGCTTCTCACCCAACCGGGTATGACATTTTTTGAATGGAGGTGGCGGAGTCCACTTGGTTAAAGAACTTTACAAGCCGGGTGGTGTATACAAACTACGATGACCAGAATGCCACTGTTGCCGCCCATTGGGGCGGGGCTTGTTATTAAATAAATTAGATGTTCTTATCAGCCCGCCTCCTGTGTTCAAGCAGCCAGTGATCAAGAGCGCAATGCTCGAAACGCGTATGGCATTTGGGAAGGCTGCATCTCTCTGCAAGCTTTGCTACCTGTGGTGTTTTATGCTGTAACCCTCCGTGTGTGGCGTCTTTGTTGGAGACAACTCTGGTGTGATATATATATATATATATACATATAAAAAGTTAGGACATAGTTTCCATAGGGAAAGCGTTTTTTGTATTGCTAATAACTGTGCCACTGCTTGACGAATCTTCACAAATTTTTCCAAACTGGTGCGCCAGTCACTTCAGCTGCTTTCTGGAAGGTTTTGGGGTGATCCGTCAAGTGGGTGCCGAGAAAAGGGAGGGGGTCACAAAACACGTTTTTTCCATGCAATTTCCCATAGGGATTTTAGCAGTAGCAGCTTGCACAGGTAGGAGCGGTGTGGCGGGCGTGGTGGGGTGGGGGGTGGTGGAAGTCAACAGACTACGGGATCAGTAATATTAAATACATAAATAAATAAATCCACTTACTTTGCGCTCGTCGCGTCAGTGTTGCGGCAAGCGCAAAGTAAGTGGTTTTATTCATTTATTTATTTAATTACTATTACTTATCCCGTCATCTGTCGACTTCCATTAACCCCCCACCCCGCCCCGCCGCTCTTACCTGTGTGAGCCACCACTGGATTGTAGACAAGACTGCAGCCCAAACAGCTGAACGGAATTACATCAAATGTTGCTGAAAGCTAGATCTTGGTCCAGAAAGATTGCTTTCTACGTCAATAGTTTTGGCGTTATTAAAGTAAAAAGATTTATGTATATGTAGAGACGCAGATCTGCCCCGGATCCTCTGCGGACCCGGGTGGAAGCACAGATCCACACACCAACAACAATGTAGTGATTGGCTGAACGCAACCTGATAGGAACGTTGCGGCTGTCATTTTGTGCATCGGGATCCAGTTCCCAAGGGAGAAAATAAAATATAAAAGTGACAGAAGGGGTCAGGGTAGAGGTACCCTTAAAGTCATTAAACTAACCTGAGCTCAACCCCTAGGTAGCTATGGAACAGAGCACACAGGCGTAACTAAGGGTAATGTGTAAAGAATTTATGCACTACCAAAATAGTAATAATGTCAAAATGCCAAACAATAAAAATCCCAAACCGAATTAGCAAACATTTAATGAACAAAATGACACAAAAATGACAAAAATCCAATAAGGGGAATTAGAAATATGAATTATTAAACATTTAGGTGAAAATAGCACCAAAAGTGCAAAGCGCAAATGGTAGTCAAGGGCCACGGTAGACCATAATCTAGGCAGGAGATGAGGCTGATCGAGATGGAGGGATGGTCAGATATACCAAGTGGATTGGTTCTGATGAAAGTCTGGATGTCAAAAAGTTTGAAAAACCTTCAAATTCCTAATCCAAAAAGGGACTCTGTCAATTGTTTGAAGAAAAAGCTATCTCATTCCAGGACAAATTCGAAATTGTAGCTGCCACCGTAGAACTGCCGGAGGATACCTGCAGTAGGTTTTTCCCACTAGGGCTCTGGAGCTTTTCTGGCTTTTGCATGAAAAGTTTCTAAGTTCCAAAACAGAAAGGGACTTTGTTGCATTTTTTCAGAGATGCTGGAGCCTTTCAGTGGGACAAATCTAAAACTCAGTATAAGGCCGTGGATCTGCGCATCTTGTATTTTGCGCAGTAAGACCCCTTGGCTTTGGAACTCTGACGCAAATGTTTTCATAAGTTTCCAAACTTTTTCCTGGTGCCCAAACAAGCACAGAAGTAAATTTCAGGGTTTCAGGCAGAGGCTACCAGCAAAGCCCAGTCCAAATTCCAGTTGCCACTGCTTAGCTGGGAGGTATTGCGAAAAGGTCTCCTGCAACTTTTTATGTCCATGTAGCAACACACAAGGCAAACCAACTGACTCTTGGAGAGTCCACTTTTTTGTCTTAACAAGGGGGGGCAGGGCCAGACCTTCAGAGTTCCTCACAAGTCACAGACAGCAGGTCCAGTCCTCTTCTGTTGTCCAGCTGGTCCAGAAAGTGTTCTAATGGGATGCCTTGGGGGTGTCACATTCATGCCTCGCACTAGCTAGTGGGTGGGGTGACCCATGGGTACTCCCTAACAAATGGGGTAAAGGTTCCTGGGGGCAATCCTACCCACTTTGTTTGTAGTCCTTGTTTGCCTTACGGCACACAGACCCAAAATACCATGCTTACCGGCATTTTCAAGATGACTAAAGTCTTTGGCCACTCTAAACTTGGGCTCGGAGGGTTGTAGATGTGTTGGAGTGCAGTATGGTAGCCACTAGAGTCCTCCCACATTTAAAACTTAAATACAGGTTGTATCAGGCACAGAACACAACAAACACAGAGAAAGTGGTCTGGTAGGACAAAAGCAGAGTCATTCAGCAACCAGACAGGAAAGACACAATGTAGGAAAGTGGAGTATTAGTAGGTGGGGGTATTCACCTTCAGCTAGTAATAATACCACAATCACTAATAGGTCCAGTCAGGTTTCAATAAATTAATCCTTGCTCAACCCTTGGTAGCTTAGCAAGCAAGAAGTCAGGCTTAACGTAGGAGACAGTTATGTGTAAAGCATTTAATATCACCAAAACAGTATATAAGTAAAAGACACAACACAATAAAAATCCAACACCAATTAATAAAAATGGAGAATATTTTATCTTTGAAACAACACCAAAATGACAAAAATTCAAGTGGGGAACCGGAGATATGCATTTTTAAAGATTAAATAATAAATTGTGCAATTCTAGCGCCAAAAAGCTTAAAGCACCACTCGCAGTTATCAGGTCGAGCTGGATTGGGACAGAGTCAAAGTTTTAGACTTACCGTGATGGAACGCAGGACGGATAAGCTGAGTGCTAGGTCCTGGTCAAAAGTTTACATTCAGACTTATGGGCTGTAGGCTATGTCATTAGCAAGGGCTCCAGATGGGATTCGGTATTGCCGAATCCGATTCGGAACCCTTGTTTCCTACCAAATCGTACAGTTTTCCCAAAGCCTGATTACGAAGTCCGAATCGGTTCCAAAAGGTATTGGGCTGGTCTGAGTCTTTCGGAGCTAAATCGTTCAGCTCAATGGACACGGTTTCTGGACAAGCGATGACGATGACTGATTCGGACAGCCGTTCCGACTCGGTTTGCCCAATACGAAACTGCTTTCGGAATCTGTCTTTGGGGGCCCGTTGCGGGCCCCCCTTCACCTGGAGGTGTCCGAATGTGGCCCATGGGGGTACCCATGGGACCTCTCTTCCCAACCATGCACAATGTGGTGGGCACCATGGGGTGCCCGCCACAGGGTGCAAGGTTTTCTCCAACCACTCCTTTTTAGGTCTCGGCCTGCACCAGTGCTTGCGCTGGTCTGGCCGAGAGTTTTAGTAAGCGGGTTTTGGAAGTGCAAACCCACTGGCTTTCGGCTGGCGACCAGCTTGCGTTCACGAGGGCGTGCACGCGCGCAGCTGCCAACTGGGTATCCTATCTCTTCCTCATTTCCTCGTCATAGCTCATTAACTCTCTGGACTCTGATGTTTCAATCGCAGCAGCAGCTCACATCACCAACTGACGGCCCTGGACTACAGTCACATGAAAAACAACAGCGATTAGCATTGAAATGCAAGCTTTTTTTTGTCTAGTTAGAAATATTGCTTCGGTGGGTTGATTTCACCTTATATCGCTATTTGTTTTATATTGGGAGTCACAGCCTAATTACCAGTATTTTTGTCTCACTCTGTTTTTTTTTTATATATTTATTCGCGCAAAGCACAAAGCTATATTTAAGGTTACTTTTCCGCGTCACTTCTTCACTCTATTTAAACTCCACTCCCCCACTCTTATTGTCTCTCTCCTTCTCTCTCTCTCCCTCTCTAATTCTCTCTCTACTTCATTAACTCTCCCCTCTCTATCTTTTTTAGCCTTTCATTCTCTCTCACCCCTTTATCTGTTTCTCTTTCAAACTCCTTCATTCACTCTCTCTCCCCTTCTTTCTCTCTCTCTATCCCGCTCCACTCTTTATTCTATGTACACCCTTTCTCTCTCTTTCTCTCTCACCACCCTCTCTAATTGGGCATTATATCTTTACTCTATCTCTCACTCGGCAACACCACAGCATCACTCAGCATCACCACAGCATCACTCAGCGCAACCACAGCATCAATCAGAGCCAGCACAGCATCAATCAGAGCCAGCACAGCATCACTCAGCACCAACACAACATCTCTCAACGCCATCACAGCATCACTCAACGCCATCACAGCATCACTCAGTGCAACCACAGCATCACTCAGTGCAACCACAGCATTACTCAGCACAACCACAGCATCACTTAGCGCCACAACAGCATCACTCAGCGCCACCACAGCATTACTCAGCAGCACCACAACATCACTCCGCGCCACCACAGCATCAATTAGCACCACCATAGCTTCACTCAGCGACACCACATCATCACTCAGGGCCAACACTGCATCACTCAGCACCACCACAGGATCACTCAGCACCACCACAGGATGACTCAGCACCACCACAGGATGACTCAGCACCACCACAGCATCGCTCAGCACCACCACAGCATCGCTCAGCACCACCACAGCATCGCTCAGCACCACCACAGCATCGCTCAGCACCACCACAGCATCGCTCAGCACCACCACAGCATCACTCAGCGCACCACAGCATCACTCAGCGTCACCACAGCATCACTCAGCGCCACCACAGCATCACTCAGCGCCACCACAGCATCACTCAGGGCCACCACAGCATCACTCAGGGCCAACACAGCATCACTCAGGGCCACAACAGCATCACTCAGGGCCACCACAGCATCACTCAGGGCCACCACAGCATCACTCAGGGCCACCAGAGCATCACTCAGCACCACCACAGCATCACTCAGGGTCACCACAGCATCACTCAGGGCCACCACAGCATCACTAGGCGCCACAACAATATCACTCGGTGCCACCACAGCATCACTCGACGCCACCACAGCATCACTCTGCGCCACCACAGCATCACTCTGCGCCACCACAGCATCACTCGGCGCCACCACAGCATCACTCGGCACCACCACAGCATCACTCGGCACCACCACAGCATCACTCTGCATCACCACAGCATCACTCAGCACCACCACAGCATCACTCAGCGCCACCACAGCATCACTCAGCGCCACCACAGCATCACTCAGCGCCACCACAGCATCACTCAGCGCCACCACAGCATCACTCAGCGCCGTCACAGCATCACTCAGCGCCGCCACAGCATCGCTCAGCACCACCACAGCATCGCTCAGCACCACCACTGCATCGCTCAGCACCGTCACAGCATCGCTCACCACCACCACAGCATCACTCAGGGCCACCACAACATCACTCAGCGCCACCACAGCATCACTCAGCGCCACCACAGCATCACTCAGCGCCACCACAGCATCACTCAGCGCCACCACAGCATCACTCAGCACCACCACAGCATCACTCAGAACTACCACAGCATCACCACAGCATCAGTCAGTGCCACAACAATATCACTCAGCACCACCACAGCATCACTCAGCGCCACCACAGCATCACTCAGCGCCACCACAGCATCACTCAGCGCCACCACAGCATCACTCAGCGCCGCCACAGCATCACTCAGCACCGCCACAGCATCACTCAGCACCGCCACAGCATCACTCAGCATCACCACAGCATCATTCAGGGCCACCACAGCATCGCTCAGCATCACCACAGCATCGCTCAGCACCACCGCAGCATCATTCAGCACCACCACAGCATCATTCAGCACCACCACAGCATCACTCAGGGCCACCACAGCATCACTCAGGGCCACCACAGCATCACTCAGCACCACCACAGCATCACTCAGCGCCAAGACAATATCACTCAGCATCACCACAGCATCACTCAGCGCCAAGACAATATCACTCAGCACCACCACAGCATCACTCAGCACCACAGCAGTATCACTCAGCAAGACCTGAGTATCATTCAGCATCACCTCAGCATCGTCTCCACACCAGTCACCACCACCACCACCACCACTACCACCTCAGCATCACTCAGCACCACCTCAGCCTGCTCTCGGAATCTGGCATCTGTTGATTCTCCCCTAGCGTCTGGCCGCTGCTAGTGTTATAATACAGGTACTAGTTCCCAACCTTCACCCTCCGATTGTTTATGCCCCCTCAAAAAAAAAGCTTTAACAAACAACCATTGCAATAGGCAGAAACAAGTTGCCAGCATTGCAAGAACAAAAGAAAACTGAGGAAATTTTTTATTGTAAAAACTTTTTTTAATATGGTCGTTCAGTTTTACATAATGCCTTCTTGGTCATATATAAAGTAACAAAAATGCTTCTGACACTTTTTTATTATAACTTTTCAGCATGCTGCACAGCAGCCACACTTCTCTACAGCACAGCTTGAAGACATTGGCAAAGTCAATAGCTCTGGCTAAACACTTATAAGGCCCCAAAGGCGAGACCTATTGGCTATGCCAATGCTTGTTCCAATGGGAGCCTGTGTTCTCGGTCAGCATCGTAATCGGTCGTCCGGACTAGCAGGACACGATTCGGTAGGAAACGAGTCCAGAACCGATTCGTTCAGGACAGATTCCTAATGACATCATATTCAACCCCTTAGTCTTTTTCTTTGAGCTTTTCTCTCCTCATGGGCTCGGCCACGGGTCCTTGGGCTTTATGGATCCGAAGTGTGATTCGACGACAGAAGCCTGCTGCAGCACAATGCCTCTGTGACCCTATGGAAATCGTTGTCCTCGACGTCGAAGGGCTCCGGAGGTTTCAGCAGGACAAACCAACATTGTCAGGGAGTCGATGAAGGCGGCTTGACTCTCGACATCGAGCCGGTCCCCTCCTAGAGCTTTTCTGCAAATCTTTGCAGAAAGTTTCCAAACATTGAGATCTGGTTGGTTCTGAGTTCTTTTGGAGAAAATAAGATCCAGTAGCTACAGCAAAGGGCTCAGAGATGACGGATTGCCTCTTGGTGGATAGGACTCAATTTCCCACAATGCACCTGCACAATCCAGGAAAAATCCAGTTGCAACTGGTCAGCTGGGGTGATCCTCTCTTCAGCTTTGCGGGTGACTTTTTCCAGCTCTGTTGTACCTGTTGCTGATCAGCCCACTCCTTTTCCTTTGTGCAGTCCTTCTGAGTGCAAGCCTTCTGTGGTGCAGTTCAAGGGTCCAGCAGAGCAGTCCTTCTTCTTCTGATGTTCCAGGTAGAGTTCTGAGGAGCTCCTGCAGCTCTCCCATATGTATCTTCTATTCTAGGCTGGCCTATTTCCCCAGTCAATAGGGTTAAAGTTACCTCCCTATGCTATGACCACTTTGTAGTATCCTGTCCATGTTAATGTTATACCATTTTCACCTCCTGCTCAGCCAGTGTGTTTGTGCTGTGTGCTGCATGGAATGTTGGAGTGATGATGCGCTTCGGAATGTTGGGAGCCTATGTGGTGAAGTGACAGTTGAGAATGGGCTGAGCAGCAGGCTGGCTGCTCCTGGTGGGGCTGCTCTACAGAACCTGCAACTAACTACAATAAAACATCTTGAACTACATTCTACCTGCGTGGACTTCGTTACTACATTTATTTGGCGACGAGGATGGGATTACATACGTGCTACAACCGGATTTCAGGGACCTGGCGAACAAAAGAAGACCTGAAGATGGAGCAAAATACAGAGCCTACTGATGCTGCCAACACAAGTACAGGACGAGGTATCCACAAGAAAGGAAAAATCCAAAGAATCCACAAGGAAGTTCTTCTGAGAACAACATAGACGTCTACAAGGAAAAAAGAAGTTCCTCACAGAAAAGCAAAGAAGACAACTAGATACAAGTGAAAATGAGGCGCAACGCAACGCAGCCCCACCAGTGTCTTTCCATCAGACAGCCCCAGTCTAAGCGTGCTGCGCTCATTGACATTTTTAAAAAGTATTTGGATTTTCCACTTCAGTCAGGTGTACCCTCACTGCAACTTACTGGCAGCTGTCTATTCAACATGTTGGTCTGCTGGTGTTTGGAAAATCTTTCTTGGAGGATCTTGCGGAATTCTACATTTACGCGAGTTCTGGTATTATGTGTCGCACTGAACCCAAGGAAATTTTATTCAGTCTACATCGTGACGGCAATCACGAAATGAATTACATCACGTTCCCTTCGTGACGCGTGGCAAGTTATAAAGTCAAGTTTGGCGTGTACACTTGTATGGAGGACTCACCCCATTGTGCCATCAGTTTGGGGTTTGTATTATCAGGCAGCACATGTTTTGGGTACATTGCGGCTGACGAAATGGTTTGTACAAACTACCCTTTTGTGGCATTTTTGTTCACACGCATTCTACATTGTGTGATCCTGAGCACTTTTGTGAAGGCTTATGGTTTATATCTCTCCACATCCAACGCGTGGATTGAGGTATTGGAGGACGGAGGGGAATATTTTTGGTGAAACTGTGGTGAGTTGCTCGATGTTTTTAAGTTCTCCTCATCCATTTCTATACTCTGTAGAAACAATGGCTGTTGAAACCATTATTTGGCTGTTCTATTGCGCGTGCATATTACCTCATTCATGTTGCCGCGCGGGTCTCCTCGTGGATCCTCTGTGACGAAAGGCCGTTCCATCGCGTCAGATCTGGCTGTGTGACACTGTTTGGCGCCCGAGTGCGCCGGGAACCACCCGGCACAGCGTATCGTGCGTGATGCCATATTGTGGTTAGCTTCAACACGGAAGCAGCGGACTTGGATTCTCCTGTATTTTCATTCCGGAGGATCCGCCATGTACCTGCTGCATCTTGACATTTGTGGGGGTTATCACCATGATTGTTTCCATGTTTCCTGCGGGACGTTTGCACTTTTGAAGAACATTAAATATGAACTTACACGAACGCATGGGGAAAAACGTAAGTACATTTTGTGGCGGTAATGTCTGGGCCAACTTCTGGCTCACTGAATACTCCATTGGCATATTTTTGGTGTGTGCCTACAACCGGACTGTATATCCATGCTGGACTTCTCCTATGTGTTGACTGTGCACAAGGATGACAACCGCATTCTCAATGCACGTTGTATTCTAGCTGACAGTGCATGAGGGTATTTTTAGTCACAGTCAGCTCTTGGCTATCATTTCAAAGCTTGTCTTATCACAAACTTTAGCGTGTATCACAGGACTACGGTGACACGCACACCCTAAACTCTAACAGTCAGCAAATTAAATGTTAATGTGATTCGTTATTTAAGCATATGTTATGCTTTGCTGTGATTACACCATATGCATCTATGCTTTGGCTTTTGGTACATTTCATGAAGGTACTGTCCTTCTCCACACTTATCCTGTATGGGATTGTGTTGTGGGTTTCGTGGGCTCTTCATTTTACGTTCATGGACTTTGGTTACACACCTTCAGGGGTTCATTGTTCTTCTCACATGTGTACACTTTACACTTCTTTCTTCCCTACGTAGGGATGGCAATGGGTTTCTAGTCCTATTTGTTCAGAGTACATTTGCCTACATGGGCTACCTACGGTATCTACCCTCACACAGGGCATCGTTGTATGGGTCTTAGTCCCATTTACATTAGCTAACCTTCCCTATGCTTTGGGATAAGCTATGGGTTCAGTTCCCATTTACTGTAGTTAACCTCCCTTACGTCCTGGGGAAGGTCATGGGTTTCTGTCCCATCTTCTCTTACATTGTTACCCTCACATAGGGTGTGTCTGTTTGCGGTCAGTCCCATTCACATTATCATACACCCTTACGTCTCGGGGTAGGTCATGGGTCTGTCCCATCTTGTCGTACATTGTTACCCTCACACAGGGTGTGTCTGTTTGGGGTCAGTCCCATTCACTTTAGCTTACGCCCTTATGTCAGGGGTAGGTTATGGGTTTTATTCCCATCTTCTCTTACACTTTTACCCTCACACAGGGTGTGTTTTATCGGTTATAGTCCCATTACTACATTTCACAGTATGTGACCTCTACACGGGGGATGTCCTTACACGGGCTATCATTTTATGGGTCTCTGTCCCATTTGCTGTTATTTTCTCGCAATGTTATTCTTATACTATGTTACATTGCCGATTTGAAAACGCAACGTTATTCTTATATTATTATATTGTCAATTTGAAAAGGGGGGAGGATGAGTTATACTCATTGTATTTGCTTCTCATCTTCTCTGTTTTCTCTCTTGTCCAGTTCTCCTCGTGATGTTATATTCTTTTCATCCTTGGTATCTGGACTACATTGGTTGTTTGTCTTCTTGTGCCCAGCCTTTCCCTTATTGTAGCTTCATTCTATTTCTTCCTGGTTTAGGAGGAGATCCGTCCTTCTCTTCTTTGTGTGTCTGTGTGTAAGGTTGGTGTTTAGGTCGTGTTGTGCCTTGTCTTTCCTTCCTTGCTTGCCTGCCTGGCCAGTGGGTGTGTTTGGGGGTAGTCTTTGGTGCGTCTATGTCTTTCTGCTAACTTGTTGTTTCTCCCGCCTTTTTACTGTTTTCTTCCCTTTTGTACTTCGTTGTTGGAGAGTATGGGTCATTTCCATTTGTGTTTATTTGCCCATTGCTTCCTCTTAGTTTTCCTCCACCTATCTCTTCGCTCGTTCCTATCTGTCCTCATCTTCATTTCTTCTTCTGTTGCTTCTGTGTTTCTCTCTGTTATTCATTTATTGGGTTCTTATTGTTATTTCACATTCAGGTATTCGACTATTGCTTCTGTTGTATAAGAAAGGGGGATATGTAGTATCCTGTCCATGTTAATGTTATACCATTTTCACCTCCTGCTCAGCCAGTGTGTTTGTGCTGTGTGCTGCATGGAATGTTGGAGTGATGATGCACTTCGGAATGTTGGGAGCCTATGTGGTGAAGTGACAGTTGAGAATGGGCTGAGCAGCAGGCTGGCTGCTCCTGGTGGGGCTGCTCTACAGAACCTGTAACTAACTACAATAAAACATCTTGAACTACATCCTACCTGCGTGGACTTCGTTACTACACACTTCCTGCAAAGTATTGCATGTTTTTGACCCAGAATGCACTGTTCTCCAAAAATCAAAATGGAGAAAATCTCTCCTTGGTGTGTGTGTCCGTGTAACCCAACCCAAAGGTGTGGCTAACGTCTGACTCCACTCCCCTTCCAGCCCCTCTACTAATCTAATTAGGGGGGCTCCCAATCTGGCTGGGTATCAAGGAAGTGGAAATGGTCTGGGTCCTATGTCATCCGCAGCAGTCAGACTACACAGGGTAGACCTGTAGTCATGCTTGCATAACTACTGTAGTGGATGGCACAATAGGTGCCACAGTTCACAACACAAGTGGGAGTAAACTTCCAGGCTCCCTTTCTGTACCATAAACTAGGGACTTTTAGGCAAGTTAAATGTGCCAATTAGGAATAAGCCATTTAAGGATGTTGAAATGGGGAGCACAAGCACTTTACTCCTGGTTAGCAGGGGTAAAGTTCACAGAGTTAAAAAATTAGCAAAAATTATATCTGGCAAAAATTCTGGAAACACTCTCCTCTTTAGTACGTCACTGTTCACCGCGCCTTGTTCCACAGGTGCTTCTGTTTGTCAGAGTCGCTCTGATGCCGCCATCCAGAGGAGGTGTCTTGTGTGCTGGAGTGTGGGAATGGCAGACAGAATGCCAAACTTGGGTTTCTTCTTCATGCGATATAGGATGCCCTGATTTCCCAGTGGATGGTGCAGCCTGACCATATAAATTCTCCAAGCTAAAACAGTGGTGTCTCCATTGGGAATCACATGGATTTACCAATGCAAAATGTGGGAGTGTCATGTGCCCAAGTTAGGCCTGGTAGGAAATAGTGGCAATTTACATGTACAGTGTTCCTGCCTAAAGTTGCCTTCCCTTTGTCACAGACTTTTGACACACATTTGCATTTGTGTCACTTGGTTTAGTTTCTAAGAAACACCGACCTTGCTGACACGAAGAACTTTGTGAGAACACTAGCATATTGCCTTGGCATTATGTGCAAGGCCCTCATGCGCCTGATACAAATGAGTTTGTTATTACGTCCATATGGCGACACAGCTATCTGTGGAATACAAACAATGGCAGCCTGATTACAATCTCGGCCCAAGGCAAGGATGCCCTTTTCTATATATATCCTTTTATTTCCAAATACAATCAGAGGAGACACTTCTGCTGTTTTCGAGGGGTCCCTGCATGCTGAAACTTTCACCTACCAGCTGACTGACATCTCCATGAGGGGTGCCCAGTTCGTGGCCAAGACGGGGTCCTTCATTCTTACCTACCAGGTAAAGGGGTTAGATCATCCAGAAGTGGGTTTCTTGGCAGATCATACATTCACACCCTAGACACGTAGGCTAGGATTTGCATCGTAGCAGTATGCTAGATTCTTATAATAATGTATATGTATGCATATGCAAGTTGTCTCAACAAGATGGTGGAACTCTTCGTTTTATTCACTGTTTTGACACTCATAACTTTTATCTGCTTCTGTATATTAATCATTGCAGCACATATTTTCTATACTACAATCCCTACGGTTCAATAAATATTGAAAAACGTCCCTTCGTGTATTGTTTGTATATTTCTCTGAGCGAAAGAGAGCACAAATGAATGAGTGAAAAGTTCTAGGTCTGTCACTACAGTTCCTGAGTGAACAGGGTTTTCATGTTCAGTGGTTGCCAGAACTGTTCGCTCCCTGTCTCAGTTTAGGGGGACTAACAGTGGCACTGTGAGCTAGCTGGTCCAAGGGACAACATATCCTGCTGGGGTGCATGCTGGGGTCTGGCACCACCCTAAGTTAGTTCCCAATGATTTGTGGAAACTACACAACAGGAGAACTTTCGTGGAAATCGGTTCCTGTTTTTGGCATATGCATATAAATTACTTGGAAAGTGTTGAAGAGACACAACACATTACATCCCTTGATTTTTCAACTCTGAACAGCCTCTTGCTATACATTTGTGTCCCTAAATTTTCTCAGCAGATTTGAATCATTGCTTTACTTTTTCCCTTTCTGTTGCTTTGTGCAATTTTTATGTTTTTATTACTATTTCCCTGCAAGCATTTTTGGCTCAAATTTCTTATGGATCATCTATCTCAGGACTGTTAACCCACTTGCCTGTTTTCTCCCTCCTGATGTTGGGGGGGAGTTTGGTGCCTTGTTGATTATCATGAACACAATCTTTTTCATCAATCAAAATGTTGCCAGATTGTCTGGGTGGTCAGATGGATGGCACACATTGAGACAGTGTTGTCTGAGCACCGCTGGGAGTGCAGTTCATAAGTGAAGTTGAGCATCAGAGGCTGCTTGCTCTGGGCCCCACCCATGCCCGTTCTCCTCATTGGTGACTGTGTCAATCGAGAAAACAAACAACGGTACAGAACCTGCCGATGAGCCCAACCAAGACCGCTTCCACCAATAGTAAATGGTCCTATTGCTAATGGGAAGGCAGGGGGAATTTGAGATCACTGAGAAGCCCTCGGTGAAAAACATCCCTGTTATTCACGGTTACCCATCTATAATTATATATGTTATATATGGGTCACAAACCCATCCACTATTGGGAACAGACTTTTATAAAAGCTGTTATTCACTGCAATAAAGTCACCCCTTTGAAAAATACTAATTATTTTCAGCATTTTCCACAGCTGCGACATAATAATAGTCACCATCTGTTCAAAGCAACTATACCAATGAATTTCAATTGGACGAGTATCCTATGCATCATAAAATTGTATGTGGGTAACATGAGTAATGGGAACGTTTTTGACTTAGGGGGTCTAAGGATCATACAGGAAGCTCAAAGGTCACTCTCCTTTTCGATAATGTCACTTGGAGCCCCTCGGTGAAAACATCTGCCTTATTCACAGTCGCCACCTATAGACCTGCATATGTACTGTTTAAAGCTGGTTATCTGAATAGAAAGCTGGAAAATCGAGTAATGCATACGAGGAGTATGGAGGCAAACATGCAGTATTCTGACATGACTTTGGTCTTTTTCTTGTACAGGAGGAGCAGGAGATGCACAGACAAATCCACCGGAGCAAACTGCAGCGTCCCCAGAAGAAGCAGCAAAACAAAGCAGCTAACGGCCAGCAGTGACGTACAAGAGCAGCTGGAGTGGGTTCCAGGATGCAAGGGCGCGTGGAACGGAATGCTGCTTCGCCAGTCAGACACAGGACAAGGAAAATGGCGGTATTACACGGCTCCTGCCAGCGCAGGGAAATACTAAAATTAGAAGAACTGACTGTGCTAGAGGACAACGTTTCTTCTCCATTTGTCATTAGCAATGGGTGAAGTTATTGATCTCGGTGCGTTATCTTTGGAGCTCACGATTCTGACCACTCGATGAAGTGATTTTAAAAAGTGGGACACGCCCGCCTCACAGTCATGGCCTGCAGGACGTCAGAGATTAGTGCACGCCCTGCTGCTTCGGCAGGTCCAAGCGTCCCCTCACGAGTAGAGCTGCAGAAGGGAAGGAGAATGCGGCATTGTGTGTGTGACTGTGTCTCCGTCTGTCACAGCTACTTTGTTTACAATGTTTTGTATCGTGTGCTGCAGTGCTGTTCATTCTCTGCACTGCCTGTTTAATTTGAAAGCCAATACAATGGCTTCTTGTTCTGTTAATGTTTGCGCCACTGGTTTGGAGCGACTGATTTAATATAATGTGGCGGTGTTTTTTGGAAAGACAACTCCAGTATCGGGACTTGAAGCCAAGGTTTTTTGCTCGAACATTTTTCAAAACCTGAAACAATATGTTATGTTTCCAGGGCGGGTGCAGGTGTCATAAGAGTGCAGCAGGTGACGCAGCACAGGAGCGTGCAATATATGGTTGCCTTTTGCTACTCAACGAGGGCACATTTTCTTTGCTTGCCTTGGAGCCCTTTGCACCTTTACGACTCCCAGTAACGCCTGGTCCTTACGTTTAACTCATGACTAGTGCGTTTGTACCAAAATTAGCTCTAAATTGTCAGATATTTCAATCAAAGATTTCGAAGGGATATTTGAAAGAGCCGAGATTTCTGCTCGTTGTAGCAATGGTCTACTCTTTATGTGTACTACCCACTTTTGTAAAGCCGTTTTGAACTTTTACCAGCCCTTATACACTGTAAAATAAGGCGGAATGAGGGCCCTAAGCACACAACCTCCATACCAGAACCAAGAACGCATGTTTTTATATATAGAAATGTCAACCTAATATATGTGGATCGTTAGTATACCGTCTGAGGATTTCCCACTGACAGTTATACTAGGAAATCAGGACGCTGACATTTGTAGTTTTATTAACAAACTCAGTTAAACGAATAACGATCAAACCACTAGGAAAAGAATCACAGCAAACAGTGATCATTTTAATAAAGCAGTGAACCTTAGTCGCCATCACTTCTTAATATTTTCTTGAACATGCTTTACTCCACTTTTTCATGTTTGATATGTTTTAATACCTAATAGCGTGGTTATTGTTTCCTTCCGTATTAACCACTGCAGGACAAATGAAGTATTTTCTCGCAAATGGTACTGTTTTTAAGATAAATATAGTGTGTGTGGTTTTGTGTTGTATTAGAAGATTAAACTTAATTATCAGTGTAAATAAATATCAAACCTGCTATACTGATGTAATTCCCGGCTCTGATTTATAATCAAGCACGCCACATTCAGGATTACTTGAATACAAAAAGGGAGATATGCCTGTTTACGGATTACACGTCATCACATCCTGCAGACTGTGACCTCCTTTGCCTACTGGCCAGTGAGAGAAAACAACTGTCTGTTTGGCCAGAGTCTACCTAATAGCACGGTGTTATGTTCCTCTTTCAGTACATACCACGAAGGCAATAGTACTTTAAAGAAAAACAAAAACATAAAAACCATATCGTGTTTGTGAAATAATTGTCTGTCTGGCTCTTTAGTGACCAATTCAATGAAAAAACAAAAGCACTACACCGAAAGTTGCTGAAAATAACCATTCCACAAATACTTCCCCCATGCTAAGTCAAGCAGGGTTTGCATGATGGAAGGTGTCAAAAGCTCAATGTTTTTTAGGGGAGCAGAACAAAAAAGATCAAAATAATTACTTTGCATTGTCGAACTTGATAACCTTTTTCCCTACATTTCTTAATGTGTATGTTTTGACGAGCACTAGTGTCGTTTTCTAACCATCTACTACTGCTAATAAAATTTCGAGCCTGCAGCAATGAATGCCACATAGGTTTCCTGTCAGTAGGTGGGAGAGACTGGTTGCTTTCGATTGAATCCAGATGTCAAATGTTGACAAGGCACTGTGGTGGGCCCAGTACACTATCACGTTCTTTCCTGGTAGTCCAGGGGAGTGGGTGGTGGGTTTTGTGTGCCTATCAGCTGACAGCCCAATTCATTGTTCAGGGGTTGAGTTTATCTTGATGCAGGAGTAGAACCGTGTCCTATACGTGAGAAGGTTTGCAGATGATGCTGTCAAGTCTGGATCTAAAAAACTTAATTTTCCAGCACCCGTACCAGTCTAGCACCTATCTACCCACCTATGGCTTCTGGGAGCATATTTGCCAACTACAGCAACCCACTTCTACACTCCATCTGGAACAGTCCTGTTTATGCATCTTCACACTGTGGGTGTAAAATAGAAGGAGAGCTCTCACTTTCTCAGCTGAAAATGTACCTGAGAATATGCCGACCTTAAAATGTACTTTGAAGCTAAGTGGTTTACTCATACACAGTGTTGTAACGTGAAATGATGGGCCCCCCTTACAGAATGTAGTGAGATGTCCCTGAGTCACAAATATCTCATAGATATTCATTGGCTTGGCCTGAATGCCCCCCCGCGCCGCAGGAACCGAGGGGGCTTACATTATGCCCATGCTCATCCGTTTAGTAGGAGCCCATGGAATTGCCAGAATTTGGCAACTACGCATTACTCATGTAACGCCGGGTCCCGGCCAAATTCCACCAATCACCACATTGCAGAATTGTTTCCTGCGAGGCTCCAGAAATGCAACCGGGCTCGAGAGAGAGATTTGGCTTACCCCAGCTCATTTTCTAAAAGGACGGTTGCAGTTTGACGGCTGGGTCTCGGGTAGATTTGCTGCCAATTGAGTAGATTTTTTACTCGAGCGGCAGCAAAATCAACTCGAATGGCCACGCGCGCTTGCACACCGCATGGGGCTGTTCGCGTTGATTTTTCAGAGCTGCTCGTACTACTGGTGCTAAATTGCAACGCAAGATGCATATTTCCACCTGCTGGCGGAACTCCGCAGAATTCCAAGGAGTGAAACTCTGCGAGTTCGGCCCATCCCTAACATTTAGTACATGCACACTAAAAATATAAATGATACTCTTATCATAGCGACTGCCTCCATTCATGCAAGTAAGTAGAAGCATTAAAGTGAGCAGGATCGATATGCCCACATAATTAATATTTTTCAAAATGACTACACGTAACAATAGAATTAATAATTAACATTAAATATTAATGGAAAAGTAAACCTGCACAAGCAGGTTAATTATAAATACAACAGTTAATGTCATGAGTATTACATCCCAGTTCTTTTGAATAGATTACATTATTTTTATTGGAAAGCGTTCACAGTGCATTTCTTTAAAATAGATTTTTACTTTCCTTACTGCTGGCAGTGCTTCATTTGTGAAAGAAAGAGTGCTGGTGCCTGAAGCTCTGCTCAAAAGCTGGCGGAGGGTGCACTTAAATGCTGGTGCACCAAATAAGAAGGTTGATAGTCTTTTATCCACTATCAGACACTCCCTGCCCCTTTTGTCTTGCTCATGCAGGTTCCCGGTTTCTCCCTTTGCGACTATTTTGCTATCTTTCTCTTCCTCTGTCTTTCGGATCTGTGTGTTTTTCCCTCTCTTGCACTCTGTAGATATCTGATGTGGCAAAATAAGTGCCGGTCCCCAAAAATAAGTGCAGATGGTGTCCATCGGCAACCACCTGCTCAAATTAAGCATGGACTGCTGGGTAGGCAGTTTCTTTAATAGCATTTGTGAGCAGTAACTCTTTTAACCTAGATACAGATTTTAGTGTCAGCTCGTTTATAACAACAACTCTTGCACCTAACATACTCTGTCAAGTTCAGTGGTAGATGTTACCAATTACAGAGACACAGTTTTCTACTAGCTTTGAGTTTAAAACATATATCTCTGTTAAAATAAACAGCCTCATTACTCATCCGAGTTGCTGCTACTGTTTGCCATTCAACAGATTTCTTTCTCTTCCTGTTTTCTCTACCAAGAGCTCACTATTTCCCAGCTCTGCCAGTTTGTCTCTCTCCTTCGGCTCTGCTTTAACCACCTTCCTTCTTTCGTTGTTTCAGGCATTTCCTCAACAACCTGTATTACTTTTAGTACAAATCAAGTCATTTCAAATTACATGAATTTCAAGATAGTCACAACGACCAGCCCCTCATCCTGCTGAGTTCAGTGAAATAACCTCGTGGCCTGCAGTTTTCAGAGTTGCATTTTCCTATCAAATAAAAAGTACTCAGTAAAAACGGTAATGCTAATAATAAAAAGCATACTCACCTGTTCATCATAAACTGCAGATTCTATCAATACAATGTCGCTCAATTAAATTCCATTCTTGGCATTTCTAAAGCGCATGGCTACCCAACGGGCCTCTCAGCACTAACATCATACCAGAAGCAGTCTCCTCAGCAAGTCAAGTGAACAACAAGGTCTTTAACTGCTTCCTGAAATTTAGTTCATCCTTCGATTTCTCAATGCTGTAGGCAATGAGTTCCATAATTTGGGAACAAAATAAGCAAAAGATCTTCCTCCACTGCTAGATTTGTTGATCTTGGGAACTTTTAGTAACCATAAAGCAGAGGAACGTCCGAGTTATCTCTCGGCGAGATAAGGACGGACCAAGAGATGTAAAAGCTGTGGCCCTTGTTATGTATGTAAAACCCGGTGAGCCATGCAGAGAGCCTTAAACTATATCCTCTTATGAACAGGCAGCCAATGCAGAGAGACTAATGCAACAGAAACCGAGCTAAGTTTAGGTATTTTCAACAATATCCGAGCGGCTGCATTTTGTACCATTTGTAGTCTTATATAACACACTGAGGACTACCAAGGTAAAGCAAGTTTCCATAATCCACTCGTGATAGCATCAATCCTTGCACCACCACTGTCCGCAGAGCAGAGGGTGGCACAACCAACATTTTCCTGAGTGTCCTCAGTAGACCAAAACAAGTAACTGCTAGCTTCCTAGCCTGAATCTCCAGGGTGAGCTTGCTATCAATCCATATCCCCAGACTTATAACAGCTGCTTTGGGGGTAGGAGGATTGCTTAGAGAGTCTGGCCAGCGCAACTCAGCCCAACGATTAGGGTAGTTCCTGACTACTACTACGTATGTTTTATCTCCATTTAGTTTTAGGCAACTGGCTGACATCTATTCTGCTACCTCATTTAGGGAGACGTCAGCCGATTAGAAAGTGTTGCTGTGTCAGGGGTGAGCGAGATAACAATCTGCGTGCCGTCTGCATATGATGCCATCGAAAACCCATGTGAGTACACAATTTCTGCCAAAGGGCTGACATACAGATTGAAAAGAGTAGGGCCTAGTGAGGACCCTTGGGGCACCCCACACTTTAGGGGGTATGATTCTGAATAGAAAGGCTTTCATAGACCTGGGAACTTCTGCCATTAAGAAAAGAGGCAAGCCATTTCAAGGCTTGATAGTTACCCCAGCCTCTTCGAATTTGTGTAATAAGATAGGGTGAGATACAATATCAAAGGCTTCACTGAGATCTAATAGTATTACTGCAGCAGATCCACCTTGGCCAAGAACATTTTTCAGCTCTTCCATTACAGCTAAAAGTGCTGTTTCTGTATATATCCTGGACGAATCCTGTTTGAGTGAGATTAAGTATCCTACTTTTCAGAAATGACGACAGGTGTCTATTAACACATTTTTCTAATACTTTGCTTACACTTGGAAGCCTGGATATTGGCGTATAGTTTTCTGCTAAACCAGGGTCTAACAAAGGTTTCTTTAACACAGGTCTCACAACCACATGTTTCCAGGAAGGCGGCACCATGCGGCTCTTAAGTGAAAAATTGAAAATTAATACAAAAACAGGGTAAATTACATTTTCCCCTTGCATGAGTGCAGCAGGAGGAGCCGGATCCAACAGAGAACCAGATTTCACTGTTTTCATCAGCCCTTCTATAGCTTCCTTCCTACCCTTGGGAAAAGCTGATACCTCCTCATTGAGCATGTTGTCTGAGAAGTCCTGAAAGGACTTACCATGCTCTACTTTCTCTGCAAAGGTGAGATAAATATTGTTGACTTTTTCAACAAAATAATTGTACAGCATTTTACAGCGGGAGTCACATGGAGAGAGAGATTAGTGTACTTTTTGGTAGGATTCATGAAAGAGTTGACTATTTTAAAAAGCTCTGTTGCTGAGTTGGAAACATTATCAATTCTCGTAGAAAGGTAGATGGAGCGAGCTTCCCGTATAATGTAGTGATGTCTTTTTTGCTACTTTCTTATAGCTGAGTTTGCTAATCGAGTCTTAGTTTTTCCTCCACTACCTTTCCATCCTTTTGCATTCTTTTTTAAGTTCCACTAATTGCATATCAAACTAAGGAGCCCGTCCCTGCAATCGACCAATTTTATGAATTCTCATAGGTATGAGCTTATCAAGCAAGAGTTGATCCATTTATTAAACATTCGGATCATCCATGATATTTCGCCCTTTACTTCCGGTACTGAATCTAAAAGTATATTTTCCCAGCTGCAGGGATCAATTTAGACAAGCAGTGACCCAGTCTTGGCAATTGGGATGGTGAGCTCTTCCTCCCTTCCCTAGCAAGGAAGAGTGGGACAATATAATGGCCTGACCAACACACTGGAAGAGGAATTTCCGTACTCATGTTCAATAGATTTGTGGAAATTGGGTCAAGATGATGGCCATTTTTATATGTTGGATTCTTCACTAACTGTAATTTTAATGGCAGATAGACCCTGCAGTAGGTTCCTTGCACTTTCGCAACTAGTGTCATCGAAGTGCAGATTTCAATCACCCAGGAAGGTAAAAGTAGCCTCCTGTAGGATCTGTTCAGCCAGAATATTTGGTAGAGCCTGTAGAAACTGAGTGGCCGAGCCAGGTGGAGGATAGTTCAATATCCCTGTGAGGTAGGCGAGAGGTCTATGGAAAAAAAAGACTCCCAACAGGAATATCAAGAGGAGTAAATATACTGCTCAAGGTTTCCTTATAAATTCTGTCCACCCCGCCGACGACTTTATTTTGATGATCACACCTAGCTATGGCATATCCTTGCGGAAGAGCCAGAATTATGTCTGGCATGGACACTTACCCAAGCCATATTTCAGTCAAGAATTAGGCCTCCGGCTGATGTTCATCAAGATATGTTAATAGATCTAATAAGAGAGGAGAGGAGTTGGCCTAACGGCAAGGGCGGTCTGGGGAATCCGGTTCAAGTCTCGGCAAAGACGCGCAACATCCTGTGATTCTGGGCAAATCACTTAATCTCCCTGTGCCTAACAAAAATGAATGTGTCCTCATGTAACGCAACTGGTGCTCGTGTAAAGCGCTCTGATACCCGATACCTTCAGGTCAAGTTCGCGCTATATAAAACTCTGTAAAAAAAATTCTGCTCTACCTTAGTAGCCCATATTAAGCATTCTGACACTTAGGGACCTATTATGATGTCGGTCGGACATCATAGGTTTCACTTTACAATGCCGGCGGTCGAAAGTGAAACCAGCCGGTCATTCTGGCTGGATTCCGATGGGCTCAAGGAGCCCATCCACCAAATGTAGGCCTCACAGTAATCCCGAAGGACAGCGTTTCCGCCGTTGGGATTACGATGTCTGTTTCCGACAGGCTTTCCATGTTGGGCTTTCCGACATGGAAAGCCTGTCGGAAAGTGACTTCCGGGGCTCCCTGCGGCCTCCGGTTGGGGGCAGAGGGGGCACCTATGGTGCCCTCCTATTAGTCCCTGCACCGCGTGGCAGGGATTAACAGAGTCTTCCATTTCTGTATGGGAGCTTGTGCTGTGGCCAGTTTACGGCCACAGCACAAGCTCCCATACAGAAATGGGAGTATGCGACTGCACCATGTGCAGTCGCATTGTAAAAGCGGTGTCGGGACCGCTGACCGGAGGTCGATCGGTCCCGCGACCGCAGCGGTGTCTTCCGCTCAACATCGTAATCAGCCTCTTAATTGCTGCTGTATATAACAAATGTACAATTTGTATAAAAGTGCATTTTCATGGCTGCAACAACAGTGACAACATTTCTATCAGCAGAGAGTGACAACATTCAATTTAGCATGCAGTACTTACATGCAGTTTGTTTGGACCTGGAGCCCTGGTGTACCTGAGGCATGCCACTGTGTCAGATTAGGTTGCAACCTTGACCAGGTAAACGAGATGTGGCATGTAGTGGTCTTGTGTCAAGTATAGTTCGTTGGCATATATGGTCTGAGCTAGTGGGTTCATTACCCATTACCGAACGATTACACACATGAACGTAGGAGCCTGCTCAGGGGAGAAAGGGACTGTTTGTAGTAAAGCTACTTCAAGAGCCACAATCAGAAAAAGGGAATGAGAGTAGCAATAGAGTTGTATTGGAAGTGCATAAGTGCCAGAGTGGCAGGTGAGTGTAATTCCAAGTGTCGGCAATGCTAGCAAACTATTCACAATACTGCCAGATGGACTGCGATATGAATCAATCAGTAAAGATAATTAGAAAAAAATGAAGCCTGGCGATACCACTTCACTAAGTCCTGTTCTTTAGGGAGGGTCAGATGAAGAAATGAATAAACTGACATCCAATATATGTAGGGGGAGAAAATACAGAAAGGATTAAAGCAATGACATCAAGTAAATTAAACTCTGGAATACATACAAAGCTGAGTGCCTCTTCAAGAGGAGGTGACTCAATTTTATAATCTTAAACCTGTGCCTATCGGGGTGTAGCACACGCGTATCCACGGCAAATGGCTTTCCTGGGATAAAATGAAAAACAAATCGGTGTCAAAAATGTTCATAGGGTGTGTCAAAAAAAAATCTCTCACCAGGGCATGCTATAAATGAGTGCCCAACTGGGGCTCCATTAATCACTACTCATTCAGTGGCTAGGATACGTTGGCCATCCAAGATACCTGGCTGGAGGGAGCATCCAGACTGGTGCTAATGGCAGAATTACTGGGAGAATGGCTCGGTTACTTACTGATCCGAGGCAGTTCCTCCTTAGGGGCAGAGTGGTACTGACCCATTACTTTGATCTGCCACCCTCCTTAAAAATAAACCAGTCTTCATTTGGCATTTAAGTTTTAAAGTGAATATATAAAAATCATGTTTGGCAGGCCTTCCTAGCGCTGGAAGCCTGGGCTGCACGTACTTGTATAGCTACAGCATTTCGTGCCAAGAGCCAGAAATAATGTGCACACTGCTGAAAGAAACAAGATTCTTGTGGAACTCTACAGCAGAGTCAACATAAAGTGCTCATTTGAGAGGTAAGGATAGCCTTTTCGCATTTCAGTCTGACGCTGTGTGCATTTTAATTCATAAACATGCCACAAACGTTTTCTAGTTATAGCTACCAGTAGTCTATGTGGTTAAGATTTAAAACACAGTTTCTTTTAATAATTACACTGGCTTTTAGAGTATAAAAGTATGGTCAAGCTGCTCCCACTATACTTGTAACGGATATGCAATGACTATGCCAGTGGAAGGACACTATCCTAGGCATGCAGTAAATGGGTGAATTATGATAAAGGTGTAAAAGTCATCCATCATTTATCTGAAAAGCTGTTCAATATTGCTCTTCCCAAAATGTCTGAGTTATGCTGTGGGTTTATGGTAATGTAAAGACCATCAGCATAAATTTGCCTGCATAATGAACGTGGAAATATTGACCTTCAGCCTGAAACCTCCTTGGTTCCATTGGAACCACTTGCTTTTCACACTGTGAAATTCAAAGATGACTTTTACGCCTCACCTCTTTCAAAAATCACCAGCCGCCACTGTTACTGGTAATCTTCATTACTCCAAGCTCAGGTCTTTCCTCGATACAGTCCTTACAACGTGAGAAGTTCTCTGGTTCCCTAGCTGACAAAAATAGTTCCCCCAACATGGACAATGCTTACCCAGAAGTCGGTAAAAGTGACTAAGTTACCCGTGCAGGTAAGAGCGGTAGAGCCAGGTTGGGGGGTGGGGGATTCAACAGATGACCACGAGGGGAAATTAAATAAATAATTAATTTTCTCTCTTCATCGTCTGTTGAAATCCCCCTCACCCGGCCCCACCGCTCTTACCTGCATGGGCCGCGGCTGGTTACATCACCACTTCCTGTTGTACACACTGCTTTAAAATAGAAGAAAATGCTAATATCAATCTCCTGACCATGGTGGGGTTGGGGGGCAGGGGATGTTGGTGAGGGAATGGGGAGGGTGGTGGTTTGGATTCAGGGCATATCGATGAAGACATGGGCTCGGAGTAATGAAAATTACAAGAAAGTAACCAGCCCATTTCTTCCTCATCTCTCTTCCTCGAACAGTCTTTACATCGTGAAACAATACCCAAGCAGAAATGAATGATTATGTAATTTCCTCTGATACCAAGAAGAAGAAAAAAATCATAGGATACATTGCAACACCTGTGTTCTTTCATAAGAACACCTCTTCTTATTATATATTTTCTCCTAAATATTATGTACATTTCTTCCATGCAATCTTATGAATCAGAAATAGAAGACAGTACATGAGTCCCTAAAAAACAGTAATGTGCGAGGAAGGTATGACATTTCCATTTAGCCTTGCAACAGATGCCTCTGAGCGAAGCACCTTAGAAGGAAGCCTAAAAAAGCGACATTCCCTTCATGAAGCTTCCCTGTACCTGATTGGGGACCTCTGAACCTGAAATCTCATAACCCTTGATAATGACTGATTTGATCCATCTTGAAAAGATTGATAAGAATGGCCAAGTACCCATATTGAAAAAGCCAAATGTAATAAACAGAGTCTACCTTTCAAAAAAGGGATGTTCTACCCAGGTAGATGGATAAGGCCCTGTGCAGATCTAGCATGTGTAAACATGCCTAATCAGATGAGGAGGGATTTGGATAGAATGCAGGAAGAACAATATCCTCTGAGCAGTAAAAGGAAGATGGAATTTTGGGCAGGAAGAGGGGGCTCGGAAGAAGAACCACCATATATGGAAAATTGCAAATAAATTACAGAGGGGGATCAATGCTCCAATTTCCCCTACCCTGTGCCCCAATCCTGAGCAAATCGCTACAACAAATAACTCCTTGGCTGTAAGTAATTTCAAATCAGAGTATGTGAGAGGCTTAAAGGGAGGACCAATCATGGCACAAAGGACTAATGGCAAGTCCCAAGAAGTGACTAGAGAATGAATCGCTCACATCTGGAGACAGAAAAAAATCAGACGGGATGCCAGAGGTGTCACTGAAGAAATATTTAAGCCCCGGAAGTCCAGGATAGCTGCCCAAAGGGCCCTGATGGTATATACTGCCAGACCCAACAAGAAACCAACCATCCCTTAAAATATCTAAAATCATAACAGCATCTCAAGTGGGAGGGATTAGATTCTTACTTTGGCACCAAGATTCAAAATTGCACCAGTGGCGACTAAATGATTTGCAATTTGAGGGGCCCCATGGATAGCTGAATACATTCTGATGCTTCAGCAAGCACAGTTGAGCTAACAGGTTTAGCCTCTCAGCAGCCATACTCACAAATTGAGATGCCTGAGAGAATCTTCGGATAGGACTGGAAGACTCAGAAGAGAGGGATGAAATGGAAACTACCAGGGAGGACAGACAGCAATTTGAAGTAGGAGAGAATACCGAGGACTCCTCAACCACCCTGGAGCAATCAAAAGCACACTGGACCGATCCTTTTGGATTTTCTACACAATCCAGGGAATCAGCTGGAAGGGAGGGGACAGTAAAGAAAGAAGCCTCAAGGGCCAAGGGATTGAAAGAGCATCTATTGCACAGGTTGTTGTGCAGGGAACCAGGAAACAGGCATTGGACTTTGTGACAAAAAGGACCAGCCAAGGATGAATGAACCTCTGAATAACTTCCTGAAATATGTGAAGGGAAAGGCAAAGAGAGACTTATGACAGAAACTTCTGGCTGAGAAGGTTGGCAGGTCCATTCTCCTTACCCGGAAGATAAAGCGCTACCAGAGAGTGGAGATTCTTTTCTGCCCATAGACAAATCTCCAGGGAAAGGAGAAAGAGAGGTCACTGAATCCCTCCTCAGCAGTTGAGGTATGCTCTGATCACATGGTTGTCTGTCTCAACACAGACTCGTTGATTCTTGATCAGGGGAAGGAAATGGAATAACGTTGACCGAACCGCAGATAAATCCTTCTAGTTGGAGATCCCTAATTTGCTTCATCTACCTTGAACTTGAGAAGTTACCAGAACTGCCCCCAACCTATTATGCTGGTATCTGTAGAGATGGTCACTAGGGGAGGGGCCATTAGCTGAATAACTTTGTCCATATTTGAGCTAAAGCTGGGGTCTTCAAAATACCGCCTGCGGGCCACATCTGGGCCGCTACAAGATTTTACCCAGCCAGCAGCAACTTTAGCATTAATAGGCTGTAGTGTAATTTCTCTGTTGTTTTCCAAAGCCTCAGATTCCGATGAACAAAGGGAAATATATATCCAATTACTTTGGCAGCCTGTAGGTGGCAGCAGAGCCTCTTGAATCTTCTCTATTGTAAATTTTGGTCCAGCAATATTGTGTATGCCAGATCTTTGAAAAACACAAGTTCCTAGTGCAGATAGTCCACGCTGAAGAACACTGCACACTGAGCAAGTGTCCTTTAGAGCACACTGTATGATGTGAACTTCCTGCAATTCATTATACATGATGCTTTCACTTTGCCTTCAATCTAGCTCACACACATAGGCCTGTAAAGAAAGGATGAAAGTGTGTCTCCTTCAACTCTAACAAACATTTTTTTTAAATGAAGTATGTCAAGTCCTAACATTGACCAAATTTATCTGATGAGAATTTGAAGTCCATTCTAATAATTGGCTCTTTAAGCTTGAAACCTCAGTTCAGTGATATTTTAAACTTAAAAAATCAGTTCCATCATTCCCATTAATCTTGTCCTTCACATTTTGTTGTTTACGATTGAAAACTCCAATGGCCAGAATTGTGTAGGAAGGCACAGACTGAATTTATTTTTGTTCGACCTTTATTAATGGTTCATGTTTATTTTGAATTTCTTTGCTTTGTTTTATTGAAGTTCTTTCTTGGAGTGTGCTTATTTTTCTTATTGTGTGCCACAAAATTTGACAAATTCGTATTTTATGTAAATTTGTAAATTTTCAAGATCTCAAATTAATAAAAAAATGAATAGCCTGCTTTTCTTACCTACAGTCAGGTAATTGATTAGTTTGTCAGAGCATTTGCTATTGTTTTACATTTTAACTCATTATATATCATTTCTCAGTGTAAGCATGGCATTGTTTCTTTGTAATTGTCACATTTCTCTTTTGCTCTGAATCATAACATGCTGATTACAAAAAAGATCCAAGTAAACCTTATTCATTCATTTACATTTTATTAATTCATTTCAGTCAGTCAATAATCTTTATTCGGGCAAAATAATGACCATAAAAGTACATGTTAAAAATTCATACGACCTCAGTTAGAACATAATTTACAATAAAACATCATTCTTTACAAATACGAGAGGTAGTGTCATAAGATAATCAAGCACAAATTACAATCAACTCAAACACATAGAAAGACTCAAAATCTTTCAAATGTGATATAACAATCTCACAGAGACTGAGATAACACATTATTATATAGCATACATTTTCCTCAATTTAATTACAGACAAAATGAAATTAAGAACAGAGAAACAAATTGTTGGTGTATTTAAAAATGTTTTAAAAATCAGTCCTTCTTTATAAGATGTAAAGTGCTCCTATCTAGCTCTGCCTATCCTGCGGAGCATAGGTGTGGTAATCCGCCAGATCCCATAGAGTGGTCTAACTCCCCATTTACCTGTGTGGGTGAATTATCTAACAGTCAGGTTTAGTATACAGCAGGCAGCTGTCCTTCTCAGGATAGGGATGGAATCCAGCTGGGCTAGAATTCCGGCAGAGTGACCACAACAATCCTATTGAAATGCTCCTCTGCCTAAGCAAGGGCTCATGTGGTTTCCATATTAAACTAAACCCATGCATTCAGTGATTGAGCTCTGGTCCGGCCGCATTTTGTTTATTCTACCCACCCAGGGCTGTCGCCTAACAGACAGCAATCCATAACATAGTTTGCGCAGAGTACGGGGGACCTTGTACAGAGTGTTCTAAGAGACAATAATGAGCCTACGAAGAAATGTACATGTAAGCAATTATTTAGTACGCTGATGTGCAAGCAAAATGTGTTACAAAGATCACTGTTTAAAAATATGTCATCTTTAAACGTGAATATGTAAAATAGAAGTGTTTGTGCCCAGGGCCTATGCAACAACACAACAGCAGGATACCCACAACTGGGGCCAAGAGCTTCGTAAAAACCTGTGGCGCTGAAGCCAGACTTAACCCCTTCGCTGCTAGGCCTTTTCCCCCCCTGTGCTAAGCCTTTTTTTGGCTATTTGGGGTAGTGCGCGCTTAGGCCCCTGTAACTTTTTGACCACATAAGGTATCCACGCCAAATTTGTGTCCTTTTTTTCTAACATCATGGGGATTGTAAAGGTACCCAGGGTTTGTGGATTCCCCTGGAGGGGACCCAGAAATTTGCCAAAATACAGCAAAATTTAGTTTTTGGGGGGGAAAAATGCGAAAAAAGGGCTACAGATGAAAGCGTCTTGTTTTTTCCCTGCAAATGGCATCAAAAAAGGGGTTGTGGTGCTGAAATCACCATCTTCCCAGCTTTCAGGGACAAGCAGACTTTTGTCAGAAAACCAACTTTTTTTACACAGTTTTGGCATTTTTCTGGGACATAGCCTATTTTTGCTATTTTTTGTGCTTTCAACCTCCTTCCAGTTAATGGTAGAAATGGGTATGAAACCAATAATGGATCCTAGAAAGCCATACATTTCTGAAAAGTAGACAAAATTCTGAATTCAGCAAGGGGTCATTTGTGTAGATCCTTAAAGTTTTCCTTATAGAAACTAACAGTTAAATGAAGGAGAAATTGAAAATTAGTTGAAAAAAACAGCCATTTGTGTCAACGTTTTCACCTGTAACTTCTTCTAATTATGACAGCTATTTGAAAGCAATATACCGTTATATCCGCTGGACGTTTCTGGTTGTGGGGATATATAGGACTTGTAGGTTCACCAAGAACCCGACGAACCCAGAGCCAATAACTGAGCAGCATCTTGCAATGGTTTTTTTTTATGTACCGGGTATCTATCAATTATTTGGGGAAAATGTATACATGGAAAAATTGTTATGAAAGACACCTATGTATTTCTGAAATGGGAACAAAATGTAGATTTTAGAAACAGTAGATATTTGCACATTTCCGAAATTGGGAGTACCCATACTAGCATGAGAATTATAGGTCATTTTTCAAAATGACTTATTTTTTACACATTGTCTTTCATTTGGAAGGCAGAAATGCATCGAAAGTCAGTAGGTAATAACAGTTGCTCTACAATTCTGTGTTACCCTAAGTCTCCCGATAAAAATGGTACCTCACTTGTGTGGGTAGGCCTTGTGACCACAACAGGAAATGGCTCAAAATGCAACGTGGACGTACCACATTTTCACAATGAAAAATTACCCTTTTTTTGCAAAGTGCCTAGCTGTAGTTTTTGAACCCTAGCTCTGCGGGCACTTAGGGAAACCTAGCAAACCTATACATTTTTGAAAACTAGACACCCAGGGGAATTCAGGATGGGGTGACTTGACTGGCTCTCACCAGGTTCTGTTACCCAGAATCCCTTGCAAACCTTAAAAATTGGCAAAAAAAACACATTTTCCTCGCTTTTCTGTGGTAGAAAGTTCTGGAATCTGTGTGGATCCACAAAATTCCACCCACCCCGCGTTCCCCAAGGTCTTCCCAAAAAAATGGTACCTCACTTGTGTGGGTAGGCCTAGTGCCCGCGACAGGAAGCAGCGCAAAACGCAACGTGGACACACCACATTTTCACAGTGAAAAATGACCCATTTTTTGCAAAGTGCCTAGCTGTCGTTTTTTAACCCTAGCTCTGCCGGCACTTTGGGAAACCTAGCAAACCTATACATTTTTGAAAAGTAGACACCCAGGGGAATCCAGGATGGGGTGACTTGACTGGCTCTCACCAGGTTCTGTTACCCAGAATCCCTTGCAAACCTAAAAAATTGGCAAACAAACCACATTTTCCTCACTTTTCTGTGGTAGAAAGTTCTGGAATCTGCGTGGATCCACAAAATTCCACCCACCCCGCGTTCCCCAAGGTCTTCCAAAAAAAATGGTACCTCACTTGTGTGGGTAGGCCTAGTGCCCGCGACAGGAAGCAGCGCAAAACGCAACGTGGACGCACCACATTTTCACAGTGAAAAATGACCCTTTTTTTGCAAAGTGCCTAGCTGTAGTTTTTGAACCCTAGCTCTGCCGGCACTTTGGGAAACCTAGCAAACCTATACATTTTTGAAAATTAGACACCCAGGGGAATCCAGGATGGGGTGACTTGACTGGCTCTCCCCAGGTTCTGTTACCCAGAATCCCTTGCAAACCTAAAAAATTGGCAAAAAAACCACATTTTCCTCACTTTTCTGTGGTAGAAAGTTCTGGAATCTGCGTGGATCCACAAAATTCCACCCACCCCGCGTTCCCCAAGGTCCTCCGAAAAAAATGGTACCTCACTTGTGTGGGTAGGCCTAGTGCCCGCGACAGGAAGCAGCGCAAAACGCAACGTGGACGCACCACATTTTCACAGTGAAAAATGACCCTTTTTTTGCAAAGTGCCTAGCTGTAGTTTTTGAACCCTAGCTCTGCGGCACTTTGGGAAACCTAGCAAACCTATAAATTTTTGAAAAGTAGACACCCAGGGGAATCCAGGATGGGGTGACTTGACTGGCTCTCACCAGGTTCTGTTACCCAAAATCCCTTGCAAACCTAAAAAATTGGCAAAAAAAACACATTTTCCTCACTTTTCTGTGGTGGAAAGTTCTGGAATCTGCGTGGATCCACAAAATTCCACCCACCCCGCGTTCCCCAAGGTCTTCCCAAAAAAATGGTACCTCACTTGTGTGGGTAGGCCTAGTGCCCGCGACAGGAAGCAGCGCAAAACGCAACGTGGACACACCACATTTTCACAGTGAAAAATGACCCTTTTTTTGCAAAGTGCCTAGCTGTCGTTTTTGAACCCTAGCTCTGCCAGCACTTTGGGAAACCTAGCAAACCTATACAATTTTGAAAAGTAGACACCCAGGGGAATCCAGGATGGGGTGACTTGACTGGCTCTCACCAGGTTCTGTTACCCAGAATCCCTTGCAAACCTAAAAAATTGGCAAAAAAAACACATTTTCCTCACTTTTCTGTGGTAGAAAGTTCTGGAATCTGCGTGGATCCACAAAATTCCACCCACCCCGCGTTCCCCAAGGTCTTACGAAAAAAATGGTACCTCACTTGTGTGGGTAGGCCTAGTGCCCGCGACAGGAAGCAGCGCAAAACGCAACGTGGACACACCACATTTTCACAGTGAAAAATGACCCTTTTTTTGCAAAGTGCCTAGCTGTAGTTTTTTAACCCTAGCTCTGCCGGCACTTTCGGAAACCTAGCAAACCTATACATTTTTGAAAAGTAGACACCCAGGGAATCCAGGATGGGGTGACTTGACTGGCTCTCACCAGGTTCTGTTACCCAGAATCCCTTGCAAACCTTAAAAATTTGCAAAAAAAACAAATTTTCCTCACTTTTCTGTGGTGGAAAGTTCTGGAATCTGCGTGGATCCACAAAATTCCACCCACCCCGCGTTCCCCAAGGTCTTTAAAAAAAAATGGTACCTCACTTGTGTGGGTAGGCCTAGTGCCCGCGACAGGAAGCAGCACAAAACGCAACGTGGACGCACCACATTTTCACCGTGAAAAATGACCCTTTTTTTGCAGAGTGCCTAGCTGTAGTTTTTGAACTCTAGCTCTGCCGGCACCTAGGGAAACCTACCAAACCCACACTTTTCTGAAAAGTAGACACCCGGGGATTCCAGGGAGGTATGGCTTGCGTGGATCCCCCAACGTTTTCTTACCCAGAATCCCCTGCAAACCTGACACTTTGCTGAAAAAATCCCTTTTTTCACACATTTTTGTGTGGTAAAGTTGTGGCATCACCGGGCTGACACAAATTTCCTACCACCCAGCGTCCCCCAGGTCTCCCGATAAAAATAGTGCCTCACTCGGGTGGGAGGCCCAAGTACCCGCGACAGGCAAGGGCCCACAACGTATGGAGGCGACCTCAAAATGGCCTATCACAAAACGACCTGGTTTTGCAAGGGGGGTCCCATGACGTTTTGGCCCGGGGCTCAGCGGCCACCTAGGGAAACCTACCAAACCCACACATTTCTGAAAAGTAGACACCCGGGGATTCCAGGGAGGTATGGCTTGCGTGGATCCCCCAACGTTTTCTTACCCAGAATCCTCTGCAAACCTGACATTTTGCTGAAAAAATCCCTTTTTTCACACATTTTTGTGTGGTAAAGTTGTGGCATCACTGGGCTGACACAAATTTCCTACCACCCAGCTTCCCCCCAGGTCTCCCGATAAAAATGGTGCCTCACTCGGCTGGGAGGCCCAAGTACCCGCGACAGGCAAGGGCCCACAACGTATTGAGGCGACCTCAAAATGGCCTATCACAAAACGACCTGGTTTTGCAAGGGGGGTCCCATGACGTTTTGGCCCGGGGCTCGGCGGACACCTAGGGAAATCTACCAAACCCACACATTTCTGAAAAGTAGACACCCGGGGGATTCCAGGGAGGTATGGCTTGCGTGGATCCCCCAACGTTTTCTTACCCAGAATCCCCTGCAAACCTGACATTTTGCTGAAAAAAATCCCTTTTTTCACATTTTTGTGTGGTAAAGTTGTGGCATCACGGGGCTGACACAAATTTCCTACCACTCAGCGTTCCCCCAGGTCTCCCGATAAAAATGGTGCCTCACTCGGGTGGGAGGCCCAAGTACCCGCGACAGGCAAGGGCCCACAACGTATTGAGGCGACCTCAAAATGGCCTATCACAAAACGACCTCGTTTTGCAAGGGGGGTCCCATGACGTTTTGGCCTGGGGCTCGGCGGCCACCTAGGGAAACCTACCAAACCCACACATTTCTGAAAAGTAGACACCCGGGGCATTCCAGGGAGGTATGGCTTGCGTGGATCCCCCAACGTTTTCTTACCCAGAATCCCCTGCAAACCTGACATTTTGCTGAAAAATCCCTTTTTCACACATTTTTGTGTGGTAAAGTTGTGGCATCACCGGGCTGACACAAATTTCCTACCACCCAGCGTCCCCCAGGTCTCCCGATAAAAATGGTGCCTCACTCGGGTGGGAGGCCCAAGTACCCGCGACAGGCAAGGGCCCACAACGTATTGAGGCGACCTCAAAATGGCCTATCACAAAACGACCTGGTTTTGCAAGGGGGGTCCCATGACGTTTTGGCCCGGGGCTCGGCGGCCACCTAGGGAAACCTACCAAACCCACACATTTCTGAAAAGTAGACACCCGGGGGATTCCAGGGAGGTATGGCTTGCGTGGATCCCCCAACGTTTTCTTACCCAGAATCCGTCTAGGCATTGGAGAATAAACGGAGCATTGGTAAGGTTGGGATCAGTAAGGAGAATTTCACGAAGAGCTGTCATAGCTCCTTTTTGGGGGATGTTAGTGTATAGGGACTCCAGGTCCAGGGTGACCAAGAGTTCCATGTCACAATCATATCGGGTCTTCTCAATTTTAGAGATAAAATGCCCAGTATCCTTAATATATGATTCAAGGTTGCTCACCAAGGGTTTCAAAAACCGATCGATATATTTAGAAATGGGCTCAGTTGCAGACCCAATGGTCGACACTATGGGTCTTAAAGGTGGGTCACGTTCATCCTTGTGAGTTTTAGGGACTCCGTAGATGATGGGCATACGGGTATGGGGGGGAGTGAGAAACTCCGCCTCCTTGGTACATATATATCCATCATCCACGGCCCTCTTCACCATCATTAGAATTTTACGTTTTAGTTCGGGTTCAGGATTGGTGGTTATCAGTTTATAGTATCTGGTCTCACCAAGGAGTTTGTTCATTTTTTCCACATATTGGGGGGTGTCAAAAATGACAATCCCCCCACCCTTGTCACACGGTTTGATAGTCAGGAGTTTATTCTCTCTAAGAGACGTAAGGGCTGCATTTTCTTCCTTAGATAAATTACTAGACTGTTTTGGAACATATTTTATGATCTTCTGTATTTTAGTAATGACCGCTTTTTCAAAGATCTCGACCTCCGGTCCCACAGTATCAAGATTAGGTGTGAACTCAGAGGGAGGTTTAAGACCGGATAGGTTATCAGAGTTATCAATAGGTGGTCTAGTTTGAAAGAATTTCTTAAGTCTGATTTTGCAAAAAAATGAATGAAGATCTTTCATTAATTCAAATTTGTTGAAATTAACAGAGGGAACAAAGGATAAACCCTTGGATAAAAGGGTAACAGACTGAGAGTCTATATTTTTGGTGGACAAATTAAACACCGGGATATTGTTTATGTTTTCCAGTATTGTTGCTGTCGTGTTTGTATATACATCTGGGGCTGAGCTTGATGGTAATTCCTCAGTTGTGAGGTCCGGGCTCTGGGACGGAAGTTTCCCCTGCGGTTCCCTAAAAAACGGTTATCGGTTACCGGTCTCTCAAATTGATCCTGTCTAGTTTGATAATTCGGATTATAGTTAGAGGGACCCTCTCCATCAGAGTCCGTGGTGTCTGAAAAGGTGGTAATGCGTCTATTGCCCCAGCGAGGAGTACCATTATTTGGGGTACTATCACCACTAGTTGTGTAAAAGTTGATGGTCAGATAAGGATAAGTACGTTCTTGTGAAAATAAACGAACATCCTTCCTGAGCTTTTCAGTTTTTCTCTTTAGAGGGTATTCAGAAAATGAGTCTAGATCTTGATAGATTTCTTCCAATTTTCTTTTACCGATCTCAACACTGTTATCTTTTTTAAGTTTCTCTTCTAATTCCTCAATTTCCTTACTGAGGATAGATAACACTTCCCTGGCTGTTTCAATGATTAACATCATCCAATCCCTGGAACATCTATTTGAGATTAATGCCCATTTTTCCAGGAATTGTCTGATTTCGATAAACAGACCAGGGATATTCCTAACTCTTAAACCAATAGGGATGGTGCCAGCTTTAAGGTATGCCAACATAAAGTTGGCGTGCGATTCTGTTCGTTTAGACTTTTTTTTTTAGGTTTAAAAGTTTAGTCCATTCTTCTTCTAGTCCCTTAGATAGAGTGAAGTGTTTATCACCCCCCGTAGTTTGACCAATCATGCGGGCAAAGTCTTCATCCGAGAACCCGAAGGTCTTAATGATCTCCATAGGGGAGTGAAAGAGACCTGTTGGTATGAAGAATCTAAAGGTGTGCGAATCAAGGAGATAAAACTGCGAATTTAACAAGAATAATAGCTGTTTAACAGAAAATGAGACTAGAAAGAAAAAGAATTTCCAGGTGTCGAATCAAAAAGAGGATAATCACCCAAGGATTTAGAACATCACTCAAGAAAGACTATACAAAATACATACCATCCAACAAGAATATAAAATAATGAGAGAATACATATAAAGAAGAATTGAAAGAGGTGCACATTCTCCCCAGAGACAAACAAAAAAACAAAAAAAAAAAAAACACGAACAACCCCCACAGCACAAGGTTGTGAACGAGTAACCACTAAGAAGGGGGCCCCTGAAGATTGATGATAGACAGGTTGGACAGGGGAAAGCAACTACAACAATATAAAGAAATCAACCTGTCTAAGAATAATATAACATGTGCCCATTAGGGTCACTCAATAATTCAAACAAAGCTGGGCTAACAAAACAAAATCTTACAAAAAATATAAATTTTTATTTTCATTGGTAACATTCATATAATTAGTCAGAATTCACAAAAACAAAATTAGAGACATATATATAATATTACACACTCAACATATAATTATAAATACGGTCCCACATAAACGCATTCAATACCAACAATCAACAACAACAAACCCTTTGTAAAAAAAAAGAAATAAACAAAATGTAGCTTTATCACAAAGACCTATATACTCCAACACTATACCACTCACGTGACAGAAGCAGCTAGACTCACCACCACCTACTCTGCACAGACACAGTAAGGATCAACAATATCCCACTAAAAAAGAAGAAAAAAAAATTACACATACGACAATGCAAAACATCGCAAAGAATTTCATGCTCTGAACACTAACAAATATGCTGCCATTATGACACCACTTACAAAAAAATTCATTCATGCATGACAATAATACTCATTTGGAGTACACACAACAAAAATATTTTTCTTACCAAATAAATGCAATTACGCAAAACTGCAGAACAACCACTGCCGAAACCGCAAACAGGAATCAAAAGCTTTACACTAGAATAAAAAGGAGAAAAAAAACATTACAATCACATATGCAAATAATGCACCAGTCCACACACAATCCACCAGCCAAGCTAAGGGGTAGGTGGGCCAAAGAGTATAAATAAAATATTCACCCCCGTAAAAGGGGAGCAACCCTTGCCCTTTTGGCCACTCCCCAACACAAAAATTAAAAAAACCCTGGTGTCTAGTGGCTTCTGCCCTCCTTGGGGGCAGATGGGCCTAAAAACATACTGCTATTCTGCCACCCAAGGGGTCACTCTCCACAGGAAACCAATGTGGGATCACACAAATAAATGCCTGGTGGACTAGTGGGAAGATACCTTTATCTTCCGCACACGATCTCTCACTACTCAACTCTACTCTCAACTCTATTCACAACTGGATGTTAGCTCACCAACTCATTCTGAATCCCGCCAAAACTGAATTCCTCCTCCTCTCTACCTCTCTCTCACCTCCTCCTGTTCAATCTTGGATGGATCAGCTGAACCTACTCAACAACAAACCCATCATTGTCGACAGCGCTAAATCCCTAGGTGTCATTCTTGACAAAAGACTCATCCTAATCTCCCACATCAACTCTATTGCTAAGAACGCACGTTACCAGTTGCGCCTTCTATGGGGGATCCGTCGGTTCTTCCCGGAGAAAGACTTAAAAACCTTGGTACAATCTCTGGTTCTCTCAAGACTGGATTATTGCAATTCTCTTCTGACGGGCCTACCCAAATCCCACCTCTCCCCTCTCAAATCCATCCTCCATTCAGCAGCTCGCTTCATTTCAGGGTCTAAACGAAGCTGACCACGTCACTCCTATCCTGTCCTCTCTTCAATGGCTTCCGATCGAGGCAAGATCTATTTACAAAACTGCCTGCATCACACACAAAGCCTTACACACGTCCTCCCCTCGTTACCTGGCGAATAAATTTAAATTGTCCGGTGGCTCTCGCTCTTCTCGCAATGCGGAAAAGCTTCTGCTTGAGCCCCCCCCCGTCTTCAAAAGGGAAAGATCGATGGCGCAATCCTTCTCAGGCAATGCAGTGAGAATCTGGAACTCGCTTCTCCCATTGCTCCGTGCCACCTCCTCTACCCGGATCTTCAAAGCTGACCTCAAATCTCTTCTCTTCCAAAGACACTTTCAGAACTAATACTTTCACTCTCAGCCCCCTCTAGGAAGTTCGCTCTTCATTGTAAATTTGTACTTTTTCCTGTACATTCCTCACCCTTGCGTGCTGTGCTGGATTTGTGTACCCTTCATTTTAAGTCTCCTGTTTAATTCACGCCCTCTCTATTCCCTCAAGGAAGTTCTTCCACTATAGGAAATTCTGTACTCCATGCCTATAGAAGTGCCTTCCCAGTGTGTTCTGAGTGACTGACACTTATTGCAGTATTATACCTCTATTTGTATTTTGTATCTCATGTATCATGCACAATTGTCACTTTTTCCTCATGTAATGTAACGCTTGCTTTTGTATTATGCTCACTTGTAACCTTCTCCTCATGTAATGTTACTGTTCCTATTGTGAAGCGCTCTGACACCTTCGGGTAAAGCCCCGCGCTATATAAAAAACTGCCCGCCCCCAGGGGGGCAGAGCACCAAAAACATAAGGCCCCCAAAAGGGGAGCGACCCTTGCCCAAGGGGCCGCTCCCCAAAACAGTATTTTCTATTTTTTTTAAATTCCCTGGTGTCTAGTGGGCATTCCTGCTGCACGATCGCATGATCGTGCAGCAGGAATGCACAAAAGAGGCATCGAGGGAAAGGAAAGGGTTTTCCTTTCCCTCGATGCCTCTTCTGTTTGAAATCCCCCCTCCCCGGAGCCAAAACTAACCTTATTCCCCAACGCGCTGGAAGCAAATGGCTTCCAGCGTGTCGGGGAACA
The DNA here is from genome assembly GCA_963921515.1 of Calotriton arnoldi. NCBI lineage: Eukaryota > Metazoa > Chordata > Amphibia > Caudata > Salamandridae > Calotriton > Calotriton arnoldi. The sequence continues at coordinate 1,899,034 of CAWUFW010002392.1, read as the reverse complement.
AAGGGAAACCCCCAATGACGTCAGTGCGCCTTGCGCGCTGACGTCATTGAGGGGGGCGGGGGGAGGCAGGGGAAGCCCTTCCCCTGCCTTCCCCCAAAAAAACCTGACGATCGGATTCCCACGGGGGGAGCGCCAGCAATTCCCACGGGGGGAGCGCCAGCGCTTCCCCCGTGGGTGGTCTTATGACGAGCTGGACTCGTCATGAGCACACGACCACTGTGTGCCATGACGAGTCCAGCTCGTCATGAGCATCGAAGGGGTTAATGGAAGGACTCAAAACTGGTAGTGATGATGGTCTACCATAAGTTTCAGGAATTTCTGGAGGCTTACATGAATTGGGATGTGAAGATAGGCACCCAGCATGTTAAGGGAGGCCAAATAATCCCCTTTGTTCAGCAAAGGAAAGATTCTCTGAAGAGTTGCCATCTTGAATGTTTAATGACAAATTAAATGATTTTCGCCCTTCAGGTCTAAGACCAGACGATAGTTCTTTGAGGCCTTCTGCACAAGGTAAAGTATTGAGTAGAAACCCTTGAATGTTTTGTTTGAAGGAACTGTAATTATTGTTGCTTTCTATAGCAGAAGCTGGATTCCCATTAGAAGGGCCTGTTGACAAAGTGAATCCTTTGGAAGAGGAGTTTGTCAGAAATGCAAGCTTGGAGTCTCTGAAAACTCTATTTTATAACCTCGTGAGACTACCTCCAAAGAACAAGCATCCATGACAGAATGATGCCCAATTCCTGAAACAGCGTCCAACTGAAACTTTGCCAGAGTAGTACTGCTTTTGGAGGTGGGAGAGTGGGGTTGGTAGAGGTTAGCTGGAACCAGGATTTGTCTTGAATTGGATTCCCCCGGCACGACCCCTTCCACAAAAGGGCTGGGAATAACCCTGCAGAGAACCAAGAGGAAAAACTGTTCTATATCCAAAATCCCTTCGCACAGAGAAAGGTTGCACAGGAGTCATAAGCTTATTATTCTCAACCAACACTTTTACCATTTCCTTGAGTTGCTGCCAAAGAGCTTGGAGCCATTAAATGGCAATTTTATCAGGATTGTCTTCTTTCTCCAGCTTCCTCTTTCCAGGAGCACATCCACAGGTGACGACGAGCTGATATCACTTCCCCTGAAGCAGCAGCTGAGTCACATAGATCATCAAATAAAATGCCCAAAAGGAAGCGGACCTGCTGTTCCACGAGAGCCAAAAGTGCAGAACAATTCACTCCTTCATTCATTTGCTCTCAAACAGTTTGAAAATCTCTGAGGAGAGATTGAACCATATAGGTTGTATAAGTATTCACTCTTAGAGAGAAGTTGGAGGTAACATATGACCTGTTTATTGCACTATCCACTTTCTTGTCTACAGAATCAGAAGGCAAGGCAGCTTCAGAAAATATGGTACCTTGTGATGACAGGCCAGCCTTTAGGTTGTCAATTTTCACTACCGTAGGGAACTTATCGGAAAATACATCCAACAGATAGCACATAGATAATAATCTTGGAAAAGCTGCTTAATTCACCTTGTTACACTCATGGGAGAAAACTGTCACAAATAGCCCCATGTAAAGGGATGCAGTCCGGCTCCAAATATAGGTGCTGTGTGAAGAAATTATCTTCTTCTGGTGACAGAACTGGAGCTGGAAAGCTTAGGTTCTCCCACAAATACTGGAGAATTTCTTCTAGCTCTGGACCTTGAATTAAGCAGCCTCATCTCTTCTGATCGGAATGCTCAGCGAATGGATGATTAGAATTCTGCATTCTAGGCACTGTAGCTGGAGGCAGGCCCTCTCTTGCCATAAATGCCTCTTGCATCGCATCCTCAATCATGTGTTGTAAGGTTGCCATGGTTCAGACCTCTGAGGATGGTCCCGCAACCTCCTGTACTGATTCCTCCATGAGTGGAAACACTATGGAAAAAGTAACATAGAGGGGAAGTGCTGCACCCTGCTGCCCACAAAAATTGCCAACACCAGAACCCAGGCTCACACAACGTCTCACCTGAAAGAAGCAAAGCACCAATCAAAAAAGACTGAAATTTCCTGTTTCAGCTTGTCTCTAGGCGACAAAGATCTCGCTGCTACTCTCACGGGAGCCACCATATGTAAAATAGGTCAAAAAACCTCCTGGCACAAGATAATGGTCTTAATTATATTCTTTCTACTTGGCGCAGCATAAATAAACCTCAGAAGGCACTGAGCACAGAGGAGTTTTATAATTACAACAGCTAAGCGAGGCTTTATAACAAACTGTAGCACATTCAATAATGGTCCCTCCTGCTAGAGCAAGGTGGTAGCGACCAATCTCAAACAAGGAGATTGCTGTCGCTAAACTCCCTAGAGTAAAGAACATATATTAAGGCATATAAACAATGTAAGAGAGGATAAAAACGCCTTACTAGTTTATCAGTTTAGCTTTTCACAGAAAAAAACTAAACAGGAAGTGGTAGCGTAAGTTTCTTCCTTTTACAGACTCATAAGTAAGTGGCAGACATGTTGGGGGGAACTATTTTTATCGGCTAGGGAATAACTTCTGTGGAGCAGAGAACTTCTCATAATGTAAGGACTATTCAAAGACAGCCGAGGAGGTAATACACATTATTCAGAGCAGATAAATAGACTAGAAAGCTGTAAGGGTATCTATGATTTTTAAGAGCACCCTAGTAAAACGTGATGCAAAATGGCAACCTATAGGACATTTGACCACCTTGAGGTCAAGCTGGTGCTAACCTGGAGATAGGTGCTTAGTTTGATTACTTTGATTAGCAATTATCACAGTACAAAGAGTCTTCATTCTTTAGAATTCCATCATCTAGATCCTTTGTTGTCATTGTCAACTATAGCAGGAAAATTGTAATACTATGAGAATTTATTTGGCAGATCAAACATCAGTATAAATAGGTGGCTTTCAAATTAGGCAACGGTGGAGAAATTAAGCTTCACACATATTCCATAGTGACAATTCTGAACAAAGAATTCAAGTTTAAAATTACAATATGCACAAGATTAAAAACATTTTTCTTCTCATAGAGAAGTGTACCATTTGCTATATATAAAATACACAATACAATTTGTTTCTTCTATGATTTGAAGAAACACAAATGATTTGAAGACAGATAAGTAAAAAGTCGACGCAGCGTTTCGGTGACAACTGATTTCTTCACCTTCTTCAGGACAAGTTTTTCTACAATCTAAATAACAGAAGACGTTTATTAAAATCTGAAAAACCTCAAAAGCATACCTCTACACAAACTTCAAATTAGATTACTATAAGATTATAGTTTTTAACATACTGTACTTTACAAGGTCGTGTTATTAATATCGAAACTTGAAATGTCACTTCAGACTTAACGCCTGAAAATAATTATAACCAATAACGGTAACACATGATCCATAACAAAAGCCAATTGTGGGACCCACCTATTGTACTTCAGTTAGACTTTATAGTCTGATATTCTTTCAAATGTAAAAGAAACAAATTCTTAAAGCTAGGAGGAAACACTCATCCAAGCCAAATCAGGACCTACAATAAAGAGATCCCAATACTACTTAAAATATCTATATAGTCACATTAGTTAATCATTTTAGAGAGGGCTACCACATACCTTAAAATAGGTACCATCACTTTACTGTTTTATTCGACTGGAGCCACCATCAAGTTTTAAGGACAGGGCTATTTCTTTGGTATTAAAGCCACTGAACTATAGAAGATTGTGTCTAGTATAGATTCAATCACTGAACCTCTCAGTAAATACGTTGATGTTTTTCTGCAACCACTAGTTGTACAACAAAAATCTTACATAAAAGATACTACCTCAATGATTGAGAAAGTAGAAAATTTGACCTATGATCCTGAGACCCAATGGTTGGTCACTTTAGATATAGAGGCCCTTTACACTAACATACCGCAGGATGACACTAACCGGATGGTGAAGGGCCTCTTTTTAAATGATTCAGGCGATTTATCCACACATGCCACTTTTATTATTGAATGCATTGACATTATTCTCAAAAATAATATTTTTTTGTTCAATACTGAGTTCTTTCGGCAAGTAAAAGGGACGAGCATGGGAGAGACCTGTGCTCCAAGTCTGGCCTGTCTGTACGTTGCCTCATTTGAGGAGAAACATATTTTTAATGATGTAACACCATTTTATGAAAATGTATCAAATTGGTTCCGATATATAGACGATATTTTCTTTCTTTGGAAAGGGAGCAAAGAACTGTTAATAGATTTCATTGAGTGGCTAAACTTGGGTGACGTGAATTTGAAATTCACATCCACAATCAATAAAAATAGCTGTGACTTTTTACATATACAGATAAAGAATGACAATGGCTCATTAAAAGTTTAACTTTATACCAAGCCCACAGATCGTAACACTATGTTACATTATCAGAGTAATCATCCGTCCTGTCAAAAGGACAATATTCCTTTCGGTCAATTCTTAAGAGTACGACGTAACTGTACAAACATGAGAGACTTCGACATACATGCTAATAAGCTGAAGACAAAATTTCTAGAAAGAGGATACCCCAAAAGATTAGTCAAATGTGCCTACAAAAGGGCAAAATACTATAATAGAGAATCGTTATTCGAACCAAAAAGCAAAAACTTAGAGGTGCGGCCCATGCCAGTAACATTTGTAACTAATTTCAGCTGTATCAGCAATCAAGTAAAAATATAATTAATAGGAGCTGGCATTTGATTAATGATAAAAAAATCTGTGAAATTAGAGAAACCTATTTTTTCTTTCAGGAGAAACCGCACTATCAAAAACTGTCTAGTACACACGTACAGGAATGTATCTGAGAGTAGACAATTGAGTATAACAAATGCTCCTCTTCCCAATGGAAATTTTCCTTGTAATACATGCAATAATTGTAGCAATGTCATAAAAGGCCCTGTGATTTCCCATAATGGAATAACACATACTATTAAAAATCTGGCAAATGGTCGTACTAAAAATGTGATTTATCTCATTTTATGCCCCTGTAACAAAGGCTACGTTGGTGAAACCTCTAGAGAAGTTAGAGTTCGATTAACTGAGCACAAATCTGCCATAAGAACTAAAAAATGAACTGCCCCTTTAGTGGAACATTGGTTAGATGCCCAACACAAGATAGAGGAGCTCAGATGGTGTGTGATCGAAATTATTCAATCCAATATCCGTGGAGGTGATCTCACTGTTAAAAGGAAAACGTGAACAATTTTATATGTCTAAATTCAACACATACAGAAATGGCCTAAATAGTAAAGAAGATTGGGAAAAACTCCTTTAAATTTATATCTTCAATGCATTTATATGAGTCATGACCCAAGATGTCAAATACCATAGATAAAATGCATTTTGCATATTGGAACCTGCAAATGGTTCATCTGCTCCAAGATGCCTTCTGAACATTTGAGGTTTTACAAATTAAAAAGGTTTTTACTGTCGGGTAGACATAATAGATTTATGATTGCAAATATTTAATCTTTGATAACTTTACCCTAATTAGTGTTCCGATTATAACATATGTCAGTATAGGATAATATTGAGAGTACATCAGGAATACAGACAGAATGGTTTTTTACTGATCACGAACATCAGGAATACACACTGACTGAGCTTTCACTGATCAAAAACTTTTACCCATTCCAAGATGGCCACCATCGAAATACTGAGAAGGATAGCTTTCGAGACTCGTTTAAATTCTACATTATATAATTTCTACTATCCATATATCTAGAGGTATTGATTTAGCTTGTTGAATCATACAATCTTTATTTAGTTTTAAGCTCGCTTACATATAAAATTTTCATTGAGGGTTCAGCGATTACCCACAGACGAGACTCCGCCCCTTAATTATGTTAAATTAGGAAACATATAAAAAGGACTCGTAATCTAACATGACACACAACATGACCCGGAAATTGTGACCCGGAAGCTGTTCGATCTGGAGCAGGGAGGCCGCTTATTATTTTAACGGTATGTACGATGCAAACTTCTACAGCCTTCTCGCTTTAGCTCATGGAGTTTAAACTAGCGTTTTAGTAATATTTTGTAGCTCCCATACTGCTAATCTAATGATATTTAAACTCTCGCCAGTATGCAGGAATGCGGACCGTAATAATAATGAGTATGTATTATCTCTTTTTATATAGCTCCCATACTGTTAGCCTGATGATATTTAAACTCTCGCCAGTATGTAGGAACGCGGACCGTAATAATAATGAGTACGTATTATTTCTCTGTACTCCGACTCATTCGATAAACCCGCATTGCAAGTGCTGTCTATATGCATGATAGAAAGATAGATAAAATCCGGTCCGCCAGGTTCTGCCATTAGCAAAATAAAGATTAAATGATCGATTTATAGAATTCAATCCTATGTCCAAATTGCTCTTTGACCACAAGCACAATAAATACGGTGTGCTTTAAAATCGGACATTTTTTGGTCATAATGAACTAACTTATACATCAACTAAGCTAATGTGAAAATTGAGGAGAGTTTATGTGTTATGTAGAAGAAAAATCGGGTACACAAAAATAATCAGTAACCCGCTTATCATTATAGAATTGAAACTGCCGATATCGTCAAATTTGAAAACGTCGATAAATCCTGAATTTAAAGTCAAATAATTCAGTGAGGAATAGGAGGCAGTCTTTGTTTTTAACTGGCAAGTTACTGTTAAGTAGCGACCTAATATATAAACAACTGATTGACTACATGTTTTTGATTTAGAAAAACCTTTTCTTTTATAGTTCAGTGGCTTTAATACCAAAGAAATAGCCCTGTTCTTAAAACTTGATGGTGGCTCCAGTCGAATAAAACAGTAAAGTGATGGTACCTATTTTAAGGTATGTGGTAGCCCTCTCTAAAATGATTAACTAATGTGACTATATAGATATTTTAAGTAATATTGAGATCTCTTTATTGTAGGTACTGATTTGGCTTGGATGAGTGTTTCCTCCTAGCTTTAAGAATTTGTTTCTTTTACATTTGAAAGAATATCAGACTATAAAGTCTAACTGAAGTACAATAGGTGGGTCCCACAATTGGCTTTTGTTATGGATCATGTGTTACCGTTATTGGTTATAATTATTTTCAGGCGTTAAGTCTGAAGTGACATTTCAAGTTTCGATATTAATAACACGACCTTGTAAAGTACAGTATGTTAAAAACTATAATCTTATAGTAATCTAATTTGAAGTTTGTGTAGAGGTATGCTTTTGAGGTTTTTCAGATTTTAATAAACGTCTTCTGTTATTTAGATTGTAGAAAAACTTGTCCTGAAGAAGGTGAAGAAATCAGTTGTCACCGAAACGCTGCGTCAACTTTTTACTTATCGGTCTTCAAATCATTTGTCTTTCTTCAAATCATAGAAGAAACAAATTGTATTGGGTATTTTATATATAACAAATGGTATACTTCTCTATGAGAAGAAAAATGTTTTTAATCTTGTGCATATTGTAATTTTAAACTTGAATTTTTTTATTGAATAAAAAGTAATTTCGTCTACATTGTAAAAAATCTCTTCTTGCATACCTCTAATTTTGTTTTCAACCTGATTATATTGTCTAGTTAGCTTAACATATGGTTATGCTCTAGATTTAATGTTTATCATAACACATGGTCCATACTAAGATTTTCAACTACGGTTTGAATACTCTGCTCTAGACAATATTTGTCGTGAATAGGGACTTTTTGTATTGTCTAACTTTGCTACCCTGTCCCTACTTTAAACTAGGGTAACTCCCTTTCTTGTTTTGACGAAATTCTGAACAAAGGACACATTCTATATTACCTGTTGGACCTCATAGAACACATAACAAGATCAAAATGGGAAAAATGTGTTGGAAAGTTCATTTTTACAGGTCTTGGGTAGAGTGATGAAGTAGACTATGTAGGCTCCAATAAACCATACCTCAGGAAATACAGAGCCCAAAGATTACTAGCCTAAGATTGCATTGACCTGTACCACCACATTGGTTCAGTTTAAGCTGATATGGCTACCCTTTCCCTTTCATAAGTGTTGTATGTAACTCTGGCAGGTTGTAATACTGCCAGAGATACCACATTCACAAGACACATTTTCCAACCTGAGGTGAAAATATAGGTACTGTTTCCAAAAGCTATGGCTGTAAATATTGACAATTAGAGGTAAAAGAGTGATCCTGACAAGACTCTGCAGTTTATTCCTGAAGGTATGTGCTAGTGGCCTTGAATTTTTCTGTTGGCTGTAGTCACAGAGGAAAGATTTATTTCACTTCATTGCATTTTCTATCATTTCTGTTTAGACCTGCCTGTAGTTGAGTAAGATTTCAAGATTTACTGTTAATCCTCTACCGGTCCAGGATGATCAAAACTGGAAAAAAAACTCTCACATCAAGGCCAGAAGGGAAATCTTAGTAATGTTGAGTAGCATAAAACCTGCCCCTTCTGCAGGTTTAATTGTCAATTGTCATTTAGGAGATTGTGTGTCTTGATGCAGTGTTGTTATATCTAATTAGTAAGACAAACCTTTGTCAATAACGTTTTTGAAAAAACAAGAATACTGTCAGGTGTGCACTAACAAGGTAATCTGGATCCAACCGGAATGATGGCAATTTCCACACCTCCCAGAATAAACTAGACAACCATATAATGAATATATACGCTGGTCAACTGTAGAACTGGGGAAGGGAAATTGGACATAAAAGAGAGAGACAGGTACAATGAATATCTTCACTCGCGGAAGCGTTGATAGCTACAAGAATGAACTCTTTTAGTATTTTGTCACTTGCATTCCAATTCACTATTTCTAATATGGAATACCTTGTGACAATCTTGACTCTCTAAGGTTGGTGGAAAATGTTTGACTTCCTATAACTGAAAGATAAAACGAAATAACCTTAACTATAATACACATTATATACAAATAACTAACCTTCGGTGATTTGTGAACCAACTGATTGACTTTCTCTGCAGCAGAAGACTACAGCACGGATATAGTTAAGACGAGTGCATCTTCGTGCCTACTCAGCACAAACAGGTGAACACAGGCCATGGCTCATGATAGATCTTAAAATATCTAAAAATCATTAAAAAAATGATGCAATCTAAAATAAACACTCAAATTGTCTGTTTTAAAAATTAAAATACATGCTTCAGAAATAACCCTAAACTTTTCACTTGAAACTATTTTGTATGACACAAATAGCAAATGCAATGAGTCCTATGGAGCTCAAATGCACCAGTTACATCTCCACGGAAAATATGGTAAGAATCTTCTAGACTCTAAATTACATAAGCTAAGTTCTCAAATTTGTACATAAATATTATTTCAGGAGATAAATTTGTCTTTAAAAAAGTTTTGCATGTTGTTTGAGTTACCAGACAATCAGGGGAAAGATAAGAAATAGAGACAACATGAGCAAAATGAGACTGGCTTTTGCTGCTGAATACTTCTGCCATTTTTGAGTGTCAATGTATTGCCTATTTGCTGTACTTTGTCCAATGTAAAATCCATATCCTTTTCGCTACTAGAAATAGTAACTTTGTCCCATTTATTCTACAGGTGTGGCATAGTTTATTTCATATAAATAGGCACAGCGGATTTGAAGGACCTTCCGTAGTTGATGCCATGGTGCACATTATTTTTGCACATCCCTTACATTTCAGGACTGTCAGTCCAGTCATGAAAACTCGATTGAAAAGCTAGGTATGAGTAATAACAAAATAACTCCCCAGCGTTGCTTATTATTTAGACAAACTACTGAGCCTCATCTAGAACAATAACTCTGATGGAATTCCAAAACTCATCAGTCAGAGTGGCCTGAGGACTCCAGATCCAGTAATACTGTGTCTGTAAATTCCGGACCCGATATTCCTAAGACCAGAGGCACCTGACCTGGTTTCACCAGATGTGGATGTGCATGTGCAGCTAGTAAAATCATAGCAGTGACAGATGCTGAGGGCAGATGTACTGCACAACCCACACCCGCACAATGGAATTGAAAGGCCCAGGACAAGGGCGGTCTGGAGATAATGACAGAGCATGGGGCTGTGTAACCACCAAGGGTAGCAGAAAACACTCCCATAGTATTATCCCTACTCTTCCCTGGCCCTCCAACCCCTACGTTCACACTAATGGGCCCCTCTAGCATTCCACCTGTCTGCTCAGAGCATACAGGTGAGTGTCATATGGCCCATGGGGACATTGTCGTTTTCTCTGAGTTGGCATGAGCATGCTGCAGATTGTCCGCTGATTTGCACACGTTACTACATGACTTTATTTTTGCAAAGACTTTGTTCGTACTTTTCACATGTCAACTGACTGCTTTGTTCACTCTCTGCCAGTCCCTGGGATTTAGTCTGAACATTGTGAGCAAGGTCGATAAACAATGCCCCTTGTTATTCTGTTCTGGTCAGGCCCTAGCACCTAGACAAAACATACCAATGCAGCTGTTGTTTGGGAAATCGTACTTTGGTCTTATTGGGATACATGCATAGGGGGCACACACTTGGAGAGGGACTTTTCCAGGGAGAAGAGCGGGACAGCACCTATGATGTAGATCTACCATCTATAGGCAAAGGTATGGAATCTGCAGACAAAACCCAGAGATCTTCTCATATATAATAATACTGCTTCTTAGCAAGGGGAGGGAGGTTAGGCTCTATTGTCTTTTCATGATGACATCTCCCTTCATGATTTATGGACTAGCTGCTATGCTGACTGTATTTGTATTATGCATTTTCCAGCTTGTTGTGGCATGTATACTACATGTTAGAGCACGTTAGTTAAAATGAATATTTTTAACTGTTTCGTGTCTCTGTCAGACCTTATTGTGGACAAGTACAAGAGTGTGAGCGAAAGGGTGTGTCTTGAAACTGCGATTCCTGAGAGATTCGGGAGTGTTGTGTTCTGGGGTGTCTAATCACTTGTTTCTCTGTGAGTGAGAAGTAGGGCAAGTGAGACACTATAGCTAGTCGGTCCTGGGCTCATGGGTACTAAGGGCTCAGTCCCTATGCACTAAGGTCCCATAATCCTACGCATAGTTCTGTTTTTGGGCAGAATCCCAGCAACATGGCGCAGCCAACGTTTGGTCTGGTACTTATTCACGAGACCCCCGAATAGAGCTTGTGCTTGTCCACGATTCCCTCTCACTGGTTCCCGGAGACATCCGTGGTGGGGGGGCTTAGCCTCCTGTGTTGGTAGGGTAACCCTATTTCTGTAGGTTTTTCAAGCTTGAAGTTTAAAAGGTTTTGTGACCCTTTGTTTTGCGCTACCGTATTACTTGTTCTTTTACTCCATTTCTAATATGGCACAACCAGTCGCTATTGTGGCACATAACCGCGCGGTTGTTACCGCATATTTAACTCAACATGGTGTCCCCAATGCAGGGGCAAACATTATTTTCGTTGTTGAGGCTGATCCAGCATACCACTTTGAGGTATTTTATTCTTGGGTTACATTTTCAGCAGTAGATGCAAATGATAATTTGTTTCATGAATATACTCCCGCTGCTCCTCCAGCTGCGTATTTTCCTTATGCATTAATTGAAGTTGCGCTGACATCATGGGAGCATACCATTTGGTTTAAGGGCGCCCTTCCTCGCCCTGTTTCTTTTGTTCGAATGGGCCCCTTGTCTATCGATAGGGCCACTTGGCCGGTTTTACACCACATCCAAATTATCTCAATGTGACTATCATAGAGCTGTGTATTGTACACACAATTGGTTCATCTTCATAGACTTGTCATACAGTTTATGTCACGTGACATGCAGGCAGCTCCGGCTGGAGCTGCTCCTCCGCCACCAGGTCACGGCGGAGAACTTGTGATTAGTCCCATCATGATTAACTCAGTGATAGGCAAACGTCCTCAAAATCGTGATGACTTGCCGTTTTGGCTCGCACAAAAATTTGAGCAGCTTGAGGCGGTTTTTCCACATACGACTCCTGTTGAAAAACACAGAATCCTTACAATGAGTATGCCGAGTGGTCTGATTCCTTCTTTGGCTGACTGCACCACCTGGGGGACGGTGTTTGATTCTGTGTATACACTGTGCTTTGGCACCCCCTCCATGAGCGTTCTGCCAAGCAGTCCGAAGAAGGTAGAGGATTAACATGGGCTGGTCCAGCCCTGGTTTTGGGGATGAAGTTAGTGGGAATGTTCCCTATTGTCTCCGATATGATTCTGGCCAGCATTAAAGATGAGGCAGTTTGCTTACAAGTATGTCAACGCCTGGCGGCGGTGGCGGACGTGGATTGGCAGCAACAGTTGCTGATTATTATTGCTGATTTGTTTACATCTTTAGGTTGCAATAGCTTGGGAATACGACCATTTACACAGGCACAGAGTAAACCCCCTCCTGATAAGGAGGGTCTCCAGTCTTTCCTAAAAAGACTTGGAACAAGAACCATCGGCAGCAGCAACAGAAGCCCGGTTCTTGTGCAGGTTCGCCTCCACCTGACGCTTCTGAACGTAGATATGATTTGCATGACTGCTCTAAAATTAAGACACCTGAGAGGTTTCAGGTTCCTGATCCTCGTTCTCCTCATTCCTTTCAGGAATCGACGATCAACAAATCGGCAGAGGAGGAGGGCATCAGGATCGCAGACAAGGCGAGTCCACGCAGACGAGACGTGAGCCGCAGCACCAGTTTGACGCCAAAGTCAAGCCGGAGGAACCACCTCAATATCGAGCCCCTTTTCAGAAGAAAAATGTTGCCACTTTGACTGCATAGTATGCTTCAGACGGGGAGAACCCTACTCCTAGACAGGATTTGGGCGGTAACCCTCCTCGACAGCGCGGCAGAGGTTACCATAGTGCGACAGACACTCCACCAGCATCTAGAGGCAAAAGCAACTGACACTTTTATTACCGTAGAAACAGCTGATACTCATGTTGCTCCCCCTGATAGGCTTTATGAAGTATCCTCCAAATTGAAGGTGATATTATACGCACTATTAAAGCAGTCTTTTGGGATAACCTCACATCTTCTTATGATATTTTGTTAGCGGAGGTTGATTGGCCTCTTCCTTTTATTCTTGCTTCCTCTAGAGGGGAGGATGTTATTCTCCCAAGTTTTTCGCAATATGTCCCAGAAGAGGCTAAGCTTGCTTATGTATCGGAGTGGGCGCTTGAGCTTACTCCTACATTATATTAAAATCAGGCGGGCTGGGACAGAGATTCGCCCGGGTATGTAGTTCCTTTGCGTTCCACACCGCAGCCCCAACCACAATACCCCATTAAACGTGATGCTAAGAAGTCGTTGGTGAAATTCTTGCCCAGTTGGAATATCGAGGTGTAATTGAACCCTGTGTTTCGTCAATGAACAATCCTCTTTTTCTGATATTGAAACCGGACGGTTCATATAATATTGTTTTAGATTATAGACATTTAAACAGTCATGTTCGTGCCTTTGCGGTACACCCATAGCTCTGCATTGGTTAACAACATTGTTCGGAAAAAATATATAACGACTTTGGATATTTCCAATGGATTTTTCAGTCACACATTGGCTCTTGAAACCCGTGACTTGACAGCATTCAGCACGCTAGGCAATCAGAAAAGATATGCAAGATTGCCTATCTGATATAAGAATAGCCCAGGTGTGTTTGCGGCACGCATTGTGTCGATTTTGCATGAGATTGACCCTGATGCCTTCTTGTACGTCGATGATATTTACTTGACGGATGAAGATTTAAATCTGCATCTTCGCACACACTTTGCTGATTTGGGTTACAAATTAAATTTTGCTAAATCACATTGCTAAAGCCTTTTTGGCTGTACTTTTCCTTGGTTATGAACTCAACAATGAAGGTAGTGGGCTTGGCCCCCCACTTTCTGGAGAAATGGGCTCAATTGCAACCACCATCTACTCGTAAAAAATTGCAATCTTTGCTGGGATTTTTAAATTTCGGGAGGACATACATTCCTGAATATGCCCAGTGTATCAAGCCACTTTATTCATTAATACAACCCTCTTTTACTTCTTCCAGTTGGCAACCAGGACATACCGCAATACTTAGGTCTTTGCAGTCTGATCTGCTTGCGACCCAGTTCTTGTTAGCAAGAGACAATACCACAAATTTGGTCATACGGATTGTACCAGGTTTTACTTACGTAACTTTCAATGAAGGGGACACGATCCCCATTGCTTATAAATCGCATTTGTATACTCCAGCAGAGTTGCGTTTTTCTTCTACAGAAAAAATTATGACCGCTGTACAGATGGCGATTCTAAAAGAACGCTCTCTGGCTCAGGGAAAATGCATTTTCATGGTCTCGCTAGTGCCTACTTTAGAAGCGGTCAGAAAGGCGAGTGTTCCAAATTCTAAGGCTTTACATCCACGTTGGATACAATGGGCTAGTTCATTGACGTCGGCTGATGTCAATTTTATCTTTGACCCTTCTTTGCAGACACAGGAGTTTTTACAATATGAGCATGTTCATCCTCCTCCTTTGTCGTTGCTTCCTCTTGATCAGTACAAATGCATTATTTACACTGATGGTTCTGCATAGCCAGACATTGGTTCTAAGCATGCTTATTCCGCAGCCTGCGCAATTGTGGCAGGAACGATAGTTGATGGGGATTTTAAATCTTCCTTGGTGCACACGTATTGTGTGGCTCAATTAGCTGAGTTGCGTGCTTTGGTTTTGGCTCTAGAATTTGCTGATCCTGAAGTCCCTACACTTGTAGTGTGCGATTCCTTTTACTGTGCACAATCCTTCTATGATAACTTATTTTTCTGGTCACAAAATGATTTTCGTGATTCTAAAGGTAGGGCAATAAAGCATAAAACGCTTTGGGTCTGAGTGGCCGCTCTTTAGGAACGTTTGCCGCTCACACATGTTATTCATACATTAGGACATCAGCGTGTGGGAGCGCACGCTGTTGGTAATTCATTGGCTGATGAGGCAGCCAAATCTGCAGTAGCCACTTGTTCAGTAGCAGCAGTCACTATGTCTATGACTAAAATGGATGATGATATTCTGGCAGCTATAGCTGCGATGAATGAGGGAACGGAGTTCCCCCAAGGTTTCCCTTCGTGTTATACATATCACTTTATGTCCGATCAAATTCCATATTTTTCCTGTTACAATCTTACTGACCCGAAGTCGTATTATTACAACTTGAATTCACCTACACGCACAAAATTCCTGCTGACCCAAACTAAATTGGTATATTCTTTATCCTTCATAACCGACTTATCCTTAAAAGGTTATGATTATTGGAAGTACATGATTGATTTAAAAACCAATATGGGGTACCAAAGATTGGCAGGTGCAGGTAACTGAATCTTTACATCGTGCGCGTTTAATACCATCTCAGCTCATATTTTTAAATCAGACTGTTCAACAAACTGTTCACAATCTGAATATGCCCTCCATTCCGTCTTTGGCTGCCTATGAAACATGGCAGACACATATCAACCTTACACTAGACGAATTGACAGAAATGTTACAAAATGGTACGCTTAACTCCTACAATATTGATCCTTTGGGTTGGTTAGTGTGGCCCACTAATACCAATGCTTGTCAGTTACGCTTTTCTAATGCCTCCAAAGGGTTTATGCTCAGTAGACCACATCCTCGTTTTTCCCATTCCCATACAGTTACTACATATTCAGTTGGTAAATTGTGTCAACAATGGTTAGAACATTCCACCCTGTCATCTGTAAAATAACACCTTTCTCTTTTGTCAGGTGACATTGATCTGGCTGATTTCCTTTTAGGTCCGAAATCCCCTCGCACTAAATGTTTTGCATATGCTGCATATAATGAGTTTTGGAAACTGTCCCAGATGGAAGCTGCTGCACGCTTACGGCAAATTGATTGAGATAATTTAGACAAAGTTCTTGTCTTCTCGTATACATACTTTAGATAATATTGTGTCATCTGTAATTGACATTGTTCATAATGAAGTATCCGTACTGTATCATGGTCAAAATCAGTTGCGCTCTGGTATGCAATTTGGTTGGACATTGCAAAAGCTGAAAAATGGGAAAATGCCATGGGACTATATGAATTTTTCCGCCCTGTTTTTACCATTTAACTTGACAGATAAACAGAAGCTTATGTCAATGAAAGTAGCAACATACACAATGTTACACATTGAGAAACTAGAACAGTTGCCTTTCTCAATAGCAGAAACTAATTCTGCTGTGTGCTTAATACACAAGGTTATTTCATTGCCCATCTCACTGTTTCAGTTCACAGCATGCATGAAACATTATCCGGTAGGTAGATATGAGCCACTTGGAAGTAGCTTTATCCATAAATTATGGTCCTTGCCTTTCTCATTTTGCTGTCAACGAGCAGATAAGGAAGTTTTCCTTACTGGGGAGGATTGTGATTCTACGGTAGGACACTCTCTCATCTATAAACAAGTGAAACTACACAGTGCCTGTAACATTTCGGCCCCTAATTTGGCTTGTTTTTTAAAAGGTATCCCGGTCCCGGCTATTATTCCCACACTTACTCTGCTTTCTAACGGCAGTTATCTTATCCTAAATAACCACAACTGCTGCGGCTTACGGGCAGTCATCCCATATATAGTAACGGTTTCACAACGTGTTACATGTTGCAGCAATGTTCTTTTTCAATCCTCACACGGGATTGTAGATAGTTATCAGTGGCCTTCCATTCCAACTTTGAAAACAGACTTCAATAAGCTAAGCAGACTCAAAGCGCTATTGTTTCAACAAGAAGTCGCTCTCACATCAGCTCGTTAGACCTTCGAATTGCAGGTGGCGAGAACATCGAGTGAGATTCAGTCACTGCTAAACACGAATCTCCCCCTACATTTTGGAGAAATAATTCACCAAATATTTAATGCGTCTGATACAGAGGGCCTAGCCCTCTTTTTTAAACTTGTGGGATCCGGCCTTGTCACCTCCTTTCAGACTATTTTTGGAGTAATCCCACCTTTTATACATTCTATTTTTTCCAGTGCTTTCGGAGGGTTTCCTCCGCTGCTCCTTTTGGTTTGCAGCGTACTTGTACTTCTGCTGCTCCGTAATGGCTGCTCGACCTGTGGTGCTGCCAAGCCAGGCCCATTTGCAGCTGTACTGTGATCGGATGCGGTAGCTTTTTGTTTTGATGCCATTACTGGCTGACCTTCCGCTATGCCTACTTCACCTGTGTGCAATCTGTGTTCTACTGCCTCCGGTGCCCCTTTGAATGGGCCCTGGATGTCTGCCTCTCCAAAACATCACACGCTGCCCTGGATTATGAACTGTTGATGGGCCCATTGATGGACCAGGACTGTTCCGTGGGTAGACGTTTTGTGTATGATCCTGCACTTGGAGCAACGGCAGGCTCGAGTACCTGTGCTGGTGCACAGCGCCTCTTGAATCGGAGTTTCATCGAATTTAACGCAGGTTGCCCTGAAAGGCTCTTCGCTGCTTGTGGATATGAGGAGCATGTCTGCTCATTCGACTTACTCAATTGGATGGCGTACCTTTTTACAATGGAAGGTTCGGACGGCCTATTGGAGCTAATGGCATTCCACTTTTCCTATGCTGTTCTTGATTCTGAGGAACCACTGTAAATGACCTTTGGGAAACATCACAAAGGCCTTTCATTATAAGATTTCCCTTTTTTCTATGCACGTTATATATATCCCACTTTTAAATTTGTACAATTTTGGCCTTCGAACGACTCGCTTTGGCTCTGCTTACCTTGGAGTTCTGTTTGTCTCGGAGCTACTGACCTGGCCAAGGGGAGGGTATCATATGGCCCATGGGGACATTGTCGATTTCTCTAAGTTGGCATGAGCATGCTGCAGATTGTCCGCTGCTTTGCACACGTTACTACATTACTTTATTTTTGCAAAAACTTTGTTCGTACTTTTCACATGTGAACCGATTGCTGTGTTCACTCTCTGCCAGTTCCTGGGATTTAGTCTGAACATTGTGAGCAAGGTTGATAAACAATGCCCCTTGTTATTCTGTTCTGCTCAGGCCCTAGCACCTAGACAAAACATACCAATGCAGCTGTTGTTTGGGAAATCGTACTTTGGACTTATTGGGATACATGCATAGGGAGCACACACTTGGAGAGGGACTTTTCCAGGGAGAAGAGCGAGACAGCACCTATGATGCAGATCTACCATCTATAGGCTAAGGTATGGGGTCTGCAGACAAAACCCAGAGATCTTCTAATATATAATAATACTGCTTCTTAGCAAGGGGAGGGAGGTTAGGCTCTATTGTCTTTTCATGATGACATCTCCCTTCATGATTTATGGACTAGCTGCTATTCTGACTGTATTTGTATTATGCATTTTCCTGCTTGTTGTGGCACGTATACTGCATGTTAGAGCACGCTGGTCAAAATAAATATTTTACAAATGTTTCGTGTCTCTGTCAGATCTTATTGTGGGCAAGTACAAGAGTGTGAGCAAAAGTGTGTGTCTTGCACCGCGATTCCTGAGAGATTCGGGAGTGTTGTGTTCTGGGGTGTCTAATCACTTGTTTCTCGGTGAGTGAGTAGGAGGGCAAGTGAGACACTATAGCTAGTCGGTCCTGGGCTCATAGGTACTAAGGTGGTAGGATGACTCAGTTCCTATGCACTAAGGTACCATAATCCTATGCATAGTTCTGTTTTTGGGCAGAATCCCTGCAACATGAGGTCAGCAATTTAGTCCCTGGACTTGGGGAAAACATATAGAACAGGACTGCCCGGTCCATGTAGTTATTACCCATTCCCAGGACAAACTCAGAACAGCTAGAATTTGGTGCAATGATACTAGCCACACTCCAGAATAACAGGCCTCAGGATCCCCATATCTAATGATTTAAAAGGTAAACTTTCCAGAAAGTAACAGTAATTGTAAATGTATTTATATAATGCTTATGACCCCCTGATAAGGCATTGAAGCGCTTTTTTTGCAGTAAGTAGTACGCCAGTCCGGAACCCAAAATTAGTAATCAGTATGCTAATACAATTTTCAGTTTCTTTTTATCTTGTGCATTACGTGTGTTAGGATTGTGCTCTTGATTTCTTGTGTGTTTAATAGAGCTTGGGGTAGGGATAGAATGATTTTAAAAAGGAAAGTAGTGGTATTTTGTGAGTAGTGGTCGTGTATGCTTGTTAGATGGATGGCATGGCTAAAGGAGGGGTGAAAGGTTGAGAAAGATGTTTTGGAGTTCATAGTAGTCAGTAGATTTGGGATGAGTCTAAAGGGGTAGGGATGGGAAGGACGGAAGGGTCTTTTTTTATAATAGCAAAATGTTAATAATTTATACATATATATATATATTTGCACTTTTAATTGTTTACATGGTTCTACGCGATTTTGCACATTTCAGCCTATGAAATGATTAATAGGCTGATAGGTGGTCTCTTTTGCATTACAACGAGTCCTGGTGCTTTGTTATGTATAAAGGTGTCATTTGCAACATTTATTTAAGAGGTGATATATTTTACCAATGAATGTTACACTTATTCATTTATGACTATTATGCCTTCTTTATATTGCAATATGTATCGCTATGAATTACCATGTCTTTACTTAGTGCCAATATCAATTTTAGTTCATTGCTGAAATTTGGTAGTCGCACGAAACAAACGAAAACAGACTAATCACTATGTCTAATTATGTGCTAGTGGCTCTTCTATGTCCATACATCACGTGGTTGGATAACAAAGCATATTTAAAAAACATGGCGAACTGCGTTTCTCTGTATGTGATCAAGGACAAGTGTTGTCCGAAACGCGTCATAACTGAGGAATAAAAAGAACTTTGCCATATTTCCCAGTGGTTCGTGTCTCTCTTCTCGCCAAGGAAGGAGGTTTGGAGAGTCAAAGTGTTTCTTGGATATATATATATATATATATGAGTGGCCAAGATTTGGAGACTCTTATGACTCTACAAACTCTGGAGTCTGGTGAAACACAACAGGAAGAAATGGACAATGTGGAAACTTGTCTTGAGGCAGCAGGCATAAAACAGGCCAGTGGACATAGCAATTTCAAAAGAAAATCACGAGTTATGCCACAGGTTCCCTTTGACACCATTGATGTTTTCAATGAGGCAGTCCTTAAAGATCTTAAACACCTAACAAAGTTTAAACAACGAGGGAAGAATAACTATAATATCTCAAGAAAACAATGGGAGGCGATTAAGACACTCAAAACGGATTTGACTGTGGAAATCAAGCCCTCCGACAAAGGAGGCAATATTGTCATCTTTAATAAGGAACATTACCAGAAAGAGGCCCTACGACAGCTGGAGGATAAAGAATGTTATACACCCATCAACAGGATGGAGTATCTGGATTGTATTAAAAGATATCATGTATTCTTAACAGGTTGGAGGGATGAAGGAATGTTAAATCAGGATGAATTCCTATTCCTGTACTGTGAATCTCCAGTCCTCCCAACATTTTACCATTTACTTAAAATACATAAGGACTCTGTTAATCCTCCGGGTAGGCCCATTGTGGCCTCAATTAATAGTCTCTTAGAAAACACATCTTTGTATATTGATTCTTTCCTGGCTCCTATGGTTAGAGATTTGGTATCGTATATCAGGGATACCCAGGATTTTTTTAGGCTAATGGAGGGTATAATATGGGAACCAGATATGCTTTTAATCACATTGGACATTACCAGCTTATATACCTGTATTAACCACCAAGATGGGATTACAGCTGCCAAATGGTTTTTGAACAAAAGACCACTGAGGTTTCATAAGCATAACGTAATGCTCCTAGAAATGATTAATTTTTGTTTGAATAATAACATCTTTCTATTTGCAGGTAACTTGTACAGGCAGCAGCGAATCTTTTCGTGGGCTGGTGGGAGAAGCACGTGGCCTGGGGGGAGACCCATGAACAATGGTTGGATAGCGTCATATTATGGGCGAGGTATATAGACGACCTCTTTATCGTGTGAAGGGGGAGTCGCTCCTCGCCTGAGGAGTATATAACCTCTCTGAACGATAATGAGTTGAATCTCAAGTTCACAGGTCATATTAGTGAGAGATCAGTTAATTATTTAGACCTGGAAGTCTTCATTGAAGATGAGGCTTTACAGACACGACTTTACAGGAGGCCAACAGCGGGAAATGCTGTGTTACATGCAGCCAGTTATCACCCCAAAAGTCTCGCAAGAAATATTCCATTCGGGGAGCTCTTGCGTCTCAAACGCAACAGTTCTAATCAACGAGATTTCTCAATAGCTAAAAATGAAGCGTTGGGAAGATTTAAAAGCCGGGGATGCAATAACGCTACCCTACAACAAGCAGAAGAAAGGGTAGGGAAGATAGACAGGAAAACCTTACTGGTTGCAAAAACTAAAGTAACTCCAGTACAGGAGGAATATGCCAGACTGATTACAACGTACAATGACAAATCTAGTGAGGTTGTACATATTTTTAAGAAAATCTTGAAAAATCATCTTCCAACCCGCCCTTTAATTACATATAAACGCTGCCAATCACTCAGTGATCATTTAATACACAGTCATTATGATCCATCTACGAGGGTTAAAAATAAAATCAACATTGTGGGGATTTTATCTGTGCCTTCGTTGTAAGGCCTGTAAAAATAGCAACAAGGTCACCACCTTTAAAGGGAGACCAGGGGATCCTAGGCCTCTCAGACCAATCAAAAAGCTCCTTAACTGTAACTCAGAATTTACAGTCTATTGCCTGGATTGCCCATGCTCTAAACGTTATATAGGGAGCACAATACACCCAGCTAAAAAGCGCATCCTCGAGCACATGCGCGCAATAACTAATAAAGATGCCATCTATACAGTTGCGCGCCATTTCGAGAAATATCACCAAAGTAATCGTGACCTCTTGAAATTCTACTGTATTGATCAAGTGGAGAGAGGGGAAAGAGGAGGCGACAGGATTAAGAAATTACGGGTGTTAGAATCCAAATATATCATAGACCTGCAAACGAAGGCTCCCATAGGGCTCAACAATGACGAAGAGTTATGGGTCCACTTGGAATAGAAGAGGCACTTATTAACGAGAATGTCAGTAAGCTTAAGGATTGGGGCAACAATAGATGTAATCGAGCAGATTGCCTATCCATTAAGACTGATGCTGAAATAGCCCATTCAGGGCTCAATTGTGATATAAAAGGAGCAATATAGTACCTTTTAAAAGAATTTTCTTTTATGTAAATAATTTAGAGTATTTTGCCGAAAAGTAATCTTCATATAGAATGATGGCTTTTATTAATAATGTCGAAATTGCTTTTTACCGAAAGGCAAATACTTGAGGAATGAATTTTGTCTCCTATTTGTATATGTGATTTTAACATTTAAATTCACTAGAGCACTTTATTTTTTGGTGGTAAAACAATTGTGTGACAAAAAACATACTAAAAGATGGCTGCCATGAAGTTTGACAACAATGTTTGCAAGTCCGTCTTTGATGTTACTTGTAAGGCCATGTGACACAGTGTGACGTGAAATACTGCTGGTTTTGCACAGGGTAACTGACATCGAAAAAGCTGCAAGGTGAAACGCATCTGTCAGTGCAGGGGGGTCTGCACAATAAAGCATTTTTGCTAAAATTGCTCCCGTGAGTGCTTTCCGTTTGGGTACAAGGAGGACGTACCTTGTGGTTGTATGGAATGCGGCTCACCACCGCAGGAGTGAGCACCCAGGAAACATAGGAGCTGCGGTGGTGGTTTCCTATATATATATATATATATATATATATATATATATATATATATATATATATATATATATATATATATATACGCACACACATACATGATGCTTGGTGAAGTTTTATTTGCTTGATTAAACCCCCCTATTTACATGCCCATATGTACATTGAAGCAGCAATATTTACGTGGTCTGCTGTACACATTTATTATATGGTACACTTTTTATGGTTTCAAATAACTATAATTAACTTATATATATACATACGCATGGTACTTATTGTAGTTATTAGTAGCAGGCATAACCCTCTATATATTCACCTATATGTACATAGAAGCGCAAATCTTTACATGTCTGATATATACATGTATCCTGTAGCATAATATACAATTTTCCCCTTATATAAATATATCTGTTTATAGCAGGAAGCATAGTTCAAAGTGCAATGATGTATACTTGGATAAGGAGAGCTCTTTTCCATCCTTTCAGAAGTAGAGTTTGTCATGTCTGAATATACTGTTGTGGTACATTCTTGAGTTGTAAGTACTGCCGTCATGTGGGGAAGTGCCAGCTTTTAACTAACCTTCTAAAGTGGAGATGGTTGTCTGTGGATCTTATGTTTACGGGCAGAGAATTCCATAGTTTGGCTGCTTGAACAGAAAAAGATGTTCCACCCATGTTTTTTTTCTTGTATGTAGGAATTATGAGGTGGGTAGTCATTCTTGAGCGAAGGTTCCTTTGCTGTATGTATTTGTTGATTTTCTTCCTGATGAAGAGTGGTTGTTTACCATATATTGCTTTGTGTGTGATACAAAGAAGCTTGAAGGAGGATCTTCTGGCAACTGGTAAACAGGTATAGCACCCTCAAGGCAGGAGAGATGCTTGTGACTTTACATGTAGGGGGAGTCTAGCGGCAGCGTTGTTAATTCTTTGTGGTCTTCCCGTAGTTAACAAGGTTGAGCCGTGACCATTAGTGTAGTCCAATTTTGATAGGATAAGAGAGATGGTAGCTTGAACCTTGTGAGGGAATTCAAGGTGCTGGAAGATGCATCGCAGTGTTTTCATAGTGAGAAAGCTTGATTTGTCTATCTGATCCTATGTGGATTCATTGACAGTTTGGCGTTCATGGTAATTCCAAGGTTTTCTACCTCCTTGGATATTTTTGGAGGTGGTCCTACGTCATTGGCCAGGTGCAGAGAAGGTTGTAGGTCTTCCAATCGCCACAGGTGAATATCTCGATTTTGGAGCCGTTCAATTTGAGGTGGCTCCATGCCATCCATTAGTCAATTGCCCAGAGGCAATAGAAGAGTTTTGATGTTTTAATGCTCTTTGGGCTTTCCAATTTCAGAAATATCTGTGTGTCATCTGCTTAGTTATAGCAGGTGATGTCAAACCCAGAAATGATAGTGGTTTGATGATGTTGAAAAGCAAGGGTGAGATGATTGAGCCTTGAGAGACTCCTGCTTTAAATCTGTATGGTTTAGAGGAGAATGGGGGATATCTATAATATTTGTTCTGTTGTATAGGTAGGATGTAATCCAAATGAGAGTTGTGCCCCTCTAATCTGGCTTCCTGAAATCTTTGGATGAGTGTATAATGATCCACTGTGTCAAAGGCCACTAAAAGGTCCAAGATAAAAAGGGCAGTAACTCTGTTCTGGCCCACTCTGTTTTAAGGTCATCCCAGATAGAGGTTAGGGCTGATTCATTGACTCTTGCTGGATAAAAACCAGTTAAGAATTGTCTGCAATTTGTGATATCTGGGAGAAAGCTGATCTTTCTATAAGTTTGCTCAGGAATAGTCCATTTGCTATAGGTTTGTATTTGTCAGGGTCTTAATTGCCCAGGTGAGGTTTTTTAAAAAGGGGGCAAATGTATGCCTTTTTTAGGTCTTTTGGGAAACCTCCTGCCATTAAGGAGTTGTTGACGAGTGATCTTACTGGGATGGCCACTGAAGTTCGTAGTAGAATGTTTTTAAAGATTTGACGTGGACAATGATCAGTGGGGCAGCCAGCTGGCTTGCTTGCTTAGACAATATCCAGAAATTCAGTTGGTGATAGTTCTTTGAAGGAGCACAGTTGCGGTGTTTGCGTTTGTCTGGAGGGTCTTGTTGGAAAAGGTTTGGGGCTGTTGTTGTTTTTGTTTTCAGCAGGTATCCAACATATTTACTTTAGATTTGTAATAGTTAGCCAATTTGTCACAAAAGTCTTGGTAAATAGAATTGGAAGCTTCTGTACATTTTGGCTTACGGAATTCTGTGAGTATTTTATACAATTCTTTATTGGCACACTGCGTTGTGAATTCATCTTGAACTGTATAGTTCTTTTGCTTTTTTTTACTGTTGACTTGTATATTCTGTTGTGCCCGTTTAGGCATATCTTGTCTTCAGGGTTATTTGTTTTGAGCCAGTTGTGCTGAAGCTTAGCATTTTATTGTTTGATATTTTTTAATTCTTTATTCATCCAAGGGGCATGTTTGCTTTGTTATGCTTAGATGTTTTCAGAGGGTATAGGAGATCAAAAGCTGTCTGGAGCTATCCGTAGAGTGCATGTATTGAATTGATGGTGATCAGATCTGTGTTGGAGGTAAGCAGATTTTCTAGTTCCTTCAAATTCAGCTTGTTCCATGATTGGTATGTGGTTGAAGGCCGGATGGTTTTAGTCGTGGGGGTTGTCGTGTCTTGTGTTGGAAGCCAATGAGGAAGTGGTCTGACAACATGACAGGAGTAATTCTTTGGAGTGTGACTAGGTACTTGGTTTTGAATGAATGAATGAGGGATTTATAGAGCGCAGGACTCACCCCTTCAGGGGTATCTCCACGCTGGCAGCAAAGCATAACAACAAGGAGGTGGAGAACTAGCCAGGCTAGAAAAGTTCCGTTTCTAGTAGCTTTCTAAATTTGGACAAATCCGGACACACCCGTAGCGCCATAGGGAGTTTGTTCCAAAGGCGGGGAGCAACATAGGCAAGGCTTTACCACCCGTGCGAACCTTGTTGACCCGGGGTACCACAAGCAGAGCCTTTCCACTAGAACGTAGCTGTCTGTTGGGAAGGTAGGGGATAAGATTATCGGTCATGTCCCTGGGACCGTTATTATTAAGGGTTTTATGAATCAGACAACAAATTTTGAACTTGATTCGACTTCGAACAGGAAGCCAATGGAAGCTTTTTAGTAATGGCAGAGAGGGTGTTCTGGGTGGTTGATTTAATGCCAATTGGGCTGCCGTGTTTTGCACTACCTGGAGCCTATTCAGTGTCCCCTCATTCACGGCACCCAGGAGTGCATTGCAGTAGTCCAATCTACTCACCACCAGGGCTTGAAGTAAGGTCTTGCGTGCCGATAGAGGGAGAATATCGAACACTC
The DNA here is from genome assembly GCA_963921515.1 of Calotriton arnoldi. Lineage (NCBI taxonomy): Eukaryota > Metazoa > Chordata > Amphibia > Caudata > Salamandridae > Calotriton > Calotriton arnoldi. The sequence continues at coordinate 1,873,067 of CAWUFW010002392.1, read as the reverse complement.
TCCGTAGGAGTTTTAGTAAACCAAAACAGCTACCTGAAACAGCTGCCACCTGCTCCTTCATGGCTAGCGAAAGGTCCAGATACACTCCTAGGTTTTTATCCTTGTTGGTACGCACAGGAGCGGGGCCTAATTCTGTCGGCCACCACTCTGGGGACCAAAGAAGTTGAGCTCTGCCAAAAAGAAGGACTTCAGTCTTGTTGGCATTCAACTGGAGAAAGTTCTTTGACATCCAGTTGGAGATTGCACGCATGCCTTCTGCAAACTTATATTTGGTACCATCTAAGTTGTTATCAAATGAAAACAGAAGTTGCGTGTCATCAGCGTACGAAAACGGGACAAAGTTATGGTCCCTGATGATCTTTGCCAAGGGCGCCACGTATATATTAAATAACGTGGGGCTAAGGCATGATCCTTGGGGCACACCTTTATTCAGTGATTTAGCTTCAGAGTAAAAATTACCCAGGTTCACAGTTTGGGTACGTTGTTCCAAAAAGCTAGAAAACCACTGAAAAGCAGACCCCCACTATGCCGATTTCCATTAGTCTTTGTAGCAGTCTATGATGTGCCACAGTATCAAAAGCTGCGGACAAGTCCAGCAGCACCAGGGCTACAGCTTTATCCTTATCTAAGGCCAGCTTAATAGCATCTGTGACACCCAGCAGGGCCGTTTCGGTTGAGTGTTTAGGTCGAAATCCAAATTGTGAGGGATCTAAACATAGCTGGGCTTCCACGAATTTCATGAGCTCCCCATTAACATGTCCTTCCATGAGTTTGCTCATAAGAGGAAGGAGGGAGATAGGGCGATATTTTGGCGGTGGAGAGAGTTTGTGCTGCAGGAGGGTGAGCATTGCCCACTGAAGTTGTGGGTGATGGTGTGAATGTTGATGGTGTGAACTGTCAGGGAAGAGAGGGAGTGCTGTTAATTGTTTTCATTATCTTTTTCAAAAAGGTTTAGAGTATATCTTTTTGGGTCTAGTTGTGTGGGTGGTGGTGAGTGTGTTTGAAATGGTGGGTTTGGGCTGTGGAGTTTCGTCTGAATTGTGGGTTTGTTTTGGGATAGATGAGAAGTTATGAGGAACTGCATTCTTTTGCATATGTTGAGGATGGACGGAGTGTGGGAGAGGGGTGGTGGTGGAGCATGAGTGTCATGTTGTATGGCTCTGAATAGAGCAAGGGATGAAAGACGTGTTGATGGGTATTGTTGTGTGTGTGTGTGTATTGAGTGATTGGTGTATTTGCTGCATGGAGAGGGTGAGAAGGCTTTAAACGTGGGTTAATGGCAATATATTTGCATCAGGAACTCTTTTTAGTCATGTCCTGTGTTTTAATATGGCTCTAAAAGAACTGATACAGACCGAGGGAAGAGCATTAGCTTTCTGATTCTTTTAGTGGCAAACCCAGGAGATATTTGCACAAATTAAAACTTGAAGATAAAAATTTCGGAGATGGCAATTGTTCATTACAGAAGCCCATTTCATATTTATTCATTTGCCCATCTTCTTTCCTCATTACCATGACCTTACTTTTATTGATGTTGACTTCAAATACATTTTTGCCACATTATTTCCCCTGGTTTATTATTTATGACATAGGCCCACCAGGGTCATCTGTGTACTTCTGCAGATTTAGCAGATACTAAATCAGATACTCATTCAATCTGGGACGATCAACACAGAAACCAGTAACAAAAGAAGATCTGCCAGATATAAAGAAAATAATGCTGAAGCTACTTCAAACCCCCTTTCTTACATCTTTATAGGTCTCTAAATGCTCAGTCAAATCATTATTTAACAACATAATAACCTGAACCCATGTATTTTAGTGCAGTGAGACTAGGAGTTGTCAATTTCCTTAATTTATTCTGAAAGTGAGGTGTGTTAATGGTATTGAACGCAACACTGAAGTTAATAAAAGCTACGTATGAAGTTGGTTTTCCCCAGCACATATTTGGTTTATAGTATTTTACTGTATTGTTGTTGTACTGAAGTTTCATTAATATAGTGCTTCATACCCTTAATGAAGCACTGAAGTTTTTTGTAGATATGTAGCATGCTACTCTTTTGTGTTTGGGTAGAAGGGTGTGGGCTTATAGTGTGGCCTATGTGGGAAGTGTTTAGGTGTTGTGCGTGATGACCAGGTTTAAGGTCTTAGCTTGTTGAAGGTTGCTGCACTTGCACATGGACTGAAGTGAAAAGGTGACAGATAGGACAATTTGGTTTAGAAGGTGTTAATGTATTTGGTTGGAGGAATGTCAGAATGAAAATGATTTAGCTTTAACCATGATTGGCAGAGCCTGATCATATCGATTTGCTGTAAATGGTTAGCTTTGCTGATTTTAGGAGTAAACCAAAGGAGAGAGACAGCTTTGCAAGTGGTTATACATACCATAATTGTGGGAGGTCTGTTTCGAGTTTCAGAGTGGCCTTTTTTCCGTAAGTGTTTCTGCTGACAACACACAACATCAGATAGTTTGTCATGCTATGGCAGAGTAATGCACTGGTGGACATTTTTTTCCTTTCTCAAACAGGAATTAGTTTTTTGAAAAATGTTATCTCAGAGTCCCTGGCATGAATGAAAGTTTTCTTCCAGCATGCCGGAGGAAGTGATTTTTTTTGCATGATGCCACCCTCCCACTGTTATGCATGGCAGTCCTGCACAGGAAAAACATGATGGAGTTGGCAGCAGAATAAGGTCATGTCTACTGGTTGCCGGCACTTACCCGGCCTTGCAGTTGTCCAGAATTCCGCCATAACCCTACCACTAAATTAGATCAAGAAACGCAAGTAGTTGGCAGTTGTAACACCATATTACAAGTTCTTAATGGGAGAAGCAGTCCATATTGATTGGTAATAAACTGAATTCAACAAGTATACAGCGGCGGCTCCTCCGCAATATTGGAGTAGCGTCACCCCACTCACTGCAGAAGAAAAATAAAACGATAATAAAGTAACTTTATTATTGTTATATTTTTCTCTTACAGCAGATGCTGCCGAGTCAAGGGCGGGGCGGGCCGGGCATCCTGAGTGACAGCCAGCAGGGGGAGGAGGAGTTTTTGGGCACTGGAAGTGTGCATGGTGATTTGGCCGGACGTCTTAGGCCAGCCAAACTGTCATGCGCACTTTGATTTCTCCAACCCAGCTGTACTGCACAGTCAGGTGAAGAAAAGGCAAAGGCCACTACTCACTTACTGAGTGCCTAACCAGACTACTCACACCACTCCTGGTGCTGCTCTCATGCTCAATCAACCAATCAGGTTATTTGTAAAGTGCAACTACTCACCCGTAAGGGTATCAAGGCGCTGGGGAGAGGGAGGGACAGCGGTGCACCGGAGACGCTGTGGTTCAGTCGAAGAGCCAGGTCTTAAAGTCCTTCCTGAATTGAGGCAGTGACAGTGATTGCCTGAGGTGGAGAGGCAGGGTGTTACAGGTCTTTGCTGCAAGGTAGGAGAAGGATCTTCCTCTGGCCGTGGTCTTGCGGATACGTGGGATGGTAGCCAGGGCCAGTTGGGCAGAGGGGCGGTCTCTGGTGGGTGCGTGGAATGGGAGGCGGTGGCTAAGGTGCACAGGTCCTGCGTCTTGTAGAGTTTTGTAGGCATGCGTGAGGAGCTTGAACATGATTCTTTTGTTGACTGGAAGCCAGTGGAGGTCTCTCAGGTGGCCAGTGATTTGACTGCGGCGGAGGATGTTGAGTAGGAGTCTGGCTGAGGCGTTCTGAATGTTCTGCAGAAGAGTTTCTGGGTGATACTGGTGTGGAGTGCGTTGCCGTAGTCGATTCTGCTACGGATGAGTGCGTGGGTGAACGTCTTCCTGGACTCGATGGAGATCCACTTGAAGATCTTTCAGAGCAGGCGTAGCGTGTGGAAGCAGGATGATGAGACGGTGTTGATCTGGTGGTTCATGGTGAGCGAGGAGTCCAGGATGATGCCTAGGTTTTGTGCGAGGTCTGTGGGTATGGGGGAGTTCCAAGTGATGCGGGCCACCAGGAGGAGGGTGTGGAGCCCATGATGAGGACTTCAGTCTACTCTGAGTTGAGCATGAGGCAGATATTCTTCATCCAGGTGGCAACAGCCTTCATTCCGTCATGGAAGTTGGTCTTGGTGACTATGGGTTCGTTGGTGAGGGAGAGAATCAGCTGGGTGTCGTCGGCATAGGAGACGATGTTAAGTCCGTGGTTCCTGACGATGGATGCAAGCCAGGCCATGTAGATTTTGAAGAGAGTGGGGCTCAGGGAAGAGCCCTGAGGCACACCGCAGCTGATCTCTGTGGGTTCAGAGTGGACCGGTGGTAGTCTGACTCTGTGTTCGGCTGGTGAGAAAGGAGCGGATCCATCCCAGGGCTTAGTAGTGGATGCCGGCGTTGTGGAGTCTTGCGCAGAGGGTACAGTGAGAGACAGTATCAAAGGCAGTTGAGAGGTCATGGAGGATGAGGGCTGCAGTGTTGCCTCTGTCGAGGAGGGTGCGGACGTCATCTGTGGCAGCAAGGAGGGCAGTCTTGGGGTTGTGGTTGCTTCGGAAGGCAAATTGGGAGAGGTCCAGGATGTGCTTCGCTTTGATGAACTTGGAGAGTTGAGCGTTGATGGCCTTCTTGATGACGTTGGCTAGGAAGAAGAGAAGAGAGATGGGTCTGAAGTTCTTTAGGTCTGTTGGGTCAGCAGGGGGGTTTCTTCAGCAAGGGGTTGATCTCTGCGTGTTTCCAGTCTTCTGGGAAGGTGGCGGAGGTGATGGAGCAGTTGATTGTGCAGCAGAGTTCAGGGGCGATGGTGGTGTCGGCTCAATTAAAGATGTGGTGCAGGCAGGGGTCTGAGGGTGCTCTTCATGATCTTGAGGGTGTCATTCGTGGTGAGGGGAGTCAGGCTGAGGAGGGTCTGCTGGGGTCCGGTGCCGTTGGGTGTGGTGGTTGCGGGTGGGGTGGGAGGATCCTGGGTATCGAGGCTGTCGAAGCTTTCGTATATCTCCTTAATCTTGCAGTGGAAGAAGGTGCCTAGGTTGTTGCAGAGGTCTTGGGGGGAGGGATGTCTGCTCTCTCTGTGCTGGGTCTGGTCAACTCTTTGACCACCGCAAATAGTTCTTTACTGATGAGTGTGCTAGCATTGACCCTTTCTTGTAGCGCCGCTTTCTTTGTTGTTCTAATGAGGTGGTGGTGTGAGGTGACGGTGGTTTGGAAGGCTGAGTGGTCTTCTGGGTTTTTCTGCTTCTCCATCTCTTCTCGAGCCATCTACAGGTGCGTCTGGACTCCTGAAAAGTGGGAGAGAACCAGCTGGCTTTCTTGGGGTGTCACTTGTCTGATGCTTTCTTCAGGGGAGCCAGGGTATTGGCGCCGTTGGAGATCCATAGGTGGAGGCTGAATGCTGAGATATTGGCATCTGTGGATGTTGGTAGGTGGGTTTTGCTGAGGCAGGTGGTGAACTGTTCTTCTGTGACCTTGTTTCAACATCTGCAAGGGTAGCGGTAGGGGTGGTGGTGTACAGTGGGTATGGTGAAGGAGAAATGGACACAGCAGTGGTTGGTCCACAGGAGCTAGGTGGTGTGGCTGAAGGTGATGTTGTCGCTGGTGGAGAAGATTCGGTCGAGCTTGTGTCCAGTTGAGTAGGTTGGGGAGGTGACCAGCTGTTTGAGTCCGATGGTGGCGAGGTTCTCTAGCAGTGACGAGGTGTTTTTGTCTTAAGAGTTGTCAAGGTGGAAGTTGAGTTCACAGAGGAGGAAGTAGTCTGTGGTAGCGAGAGCGTGGAGTGTGATGAAGTCTATGATGGAATCGCTGAAGGGTGGGCGGGGTCCAAAGCGTCTGTAGATGAGGGTGGTGTTCAGGTTGGTCTGGACCTGGAAGTGGAGGTGCTCCATGGAGTGGTCACCCTCGTGGGTGGTGAGGCAGAGAGTGCTTTTGTGTACGATGGCTATGCCTCTCCCAGGTTTGTTGATGCAGTCCTTGTGGATGATCTTGTAGCCGTCTGGGATGGCGGTGGTGATGTCCGGGGCAAAAGTGGAGTTCATACAGGTTTCTGTGAGGAAGTTGATGTCGGGGTCGACGGAGTCGAGCAGGCCCAGATCTCTATGGTGAGTTTGTGGAGGGAGCGTGTGTTGAGCAGGATGCAGTTGAGGCTGTCGTGTCCATTATCTGGCAGTCTTGAAGTGTGAGGGGCTGGTGTGCAGTGGCAGGTGAAGGTGCAGCTGCAGTTCTGGCAGGAAAACGGGCCCTGGATGTCGTTCGTGATGCTGAGAGCAGTGTATGGATTGGGTGGGAGTGGCCCATGGACTTCGTCATACTTCTTCACCGAGGTGGCTGACAGCAGGAGCGGCAGCGTGAGGTAAGTGGTTTTTTTATTGTTTTTTTTTTTAAATATCTTTATTGGCATTTTATAATCATGCATGACACCAAATAGTAGGTATGAAATGACATATAATACAAACTGAGCACAGCTTTCCAAATTCTTCCCGCTTGGGGATTTACTGTGTATTACAAAGTATTATTACATCACATGTAGTTAGTAGATGGCACGTAATATGTGTGGTTAAGAAATTTCCTGATAATCAACTGTGCACCCCTATCTCTCACATGGGAGCTCTGTTCTGTTATAGCCCACCTATTTCTCGTGATAGAGATGTGCCTGCTCGTGTCATTTTTCCTATTCCCTGGGGCCTGCTAACTGGTGGGGAGTGCTGCGGAATTCACCGGCAACTCCATGCAACAAATGTGCCGTAGGAATCACTAATTAACAAAATACTAAAAAAAGGAAAGAACAACCTCAAACAGTGCAAACGGGTGCTCATACGTCTGGCAGGATTTATATTAAGGGTGGTTAAGTTAGTGTCCACATTTCCTGGCAGGTCAAATCTAGCCTTTATACCTCTCGGTTGGACCTCTATATCCGTGTACTACTATGTTTATTGTTATTATTGTTGTTGGGGGGGAATTAGGCTGGGGTTTCCCAGTTTTTTTTATTGTTGTTATTTGCCCCCCACACTGCCCCACCAGTTTATTTTGGCAGCAGCCACCCCTGCTAGTATAGTTAGAGTTTAACACTTTCTATATAGGTATCATGTGCTAAGACTCTAGTACCTTACATCGGTTTATGCACTAAAACTTTAATCTGGTAAAAATAAATTAGTAAAGACCAAGCAGGTCATATCAGATTGACTTACTTGAAGATGAAAATCTCATATAGTATGTACTGTATTAGTCCCACTAACTGATCCTGCATTAATAACCCAGTGTATACTGACATATTGTTACACTTGCTGCTAAAGATAAGAGGAATAACCAGTGTTCAAATACCATTGCAGATTGATTAGACAGAAAAAAAGCCTGGTTCCAGTTAGAAGTAGTTCCTTGAAATTTACTTGAGGGATTTATTAACTTAGAATCTAATTATGTTGTTAGGCTAAATTTCATCTTTCTTCTTCCTTATTCGGTTATTTGTCAAGTCAGGTTCTCTTGATATTATTAGAGGAAACTATCTTGTTGTTTTCCTTCTAACTCCTAGTAGTTCCTTTGTTATCCTTTGGAAAACTGGATGGAAGTGGGGATCTTATTTCGCCTACTTTTCTTATTTTTCTCTTCTGAGTCCTGAAAGAAATTGGAGTATTAGTCGAGTACTAAAGAAATAATAACCACAAACCTTGTCAGTGTGAACCACTAGAGTCACTAAATAAACCTGCGCTTAGCCCTCTGGTAGCCTAGCACAAAGCAGTCAGACTTTACTTAGAGGCAACTTGAAAAGTATTTATTCAGCACTCAAATAGTAATAAAATGAAAAACACAACACAAGAAAAATCCCCAATTAATTTAGAACTAGCAAGAAAGAAAGACTGAAAAAAACGAAAGGAGAGAAAGAAGGAGTAAGTAAAGAAAGAAAGAAAAGGAAATATTCTTCGAGAAAAAGAAAAATCAGAAAAAGAAAGAAAGACTGAAAGAGAAAAGAAAGAAAGACTGAAAGAGAAAATCACAAAAGACTGAAAGAGAAAGTCAAGAAAGAAAGGAAGGAAGAAGGTAAGAGACTAAGGAAAAGAAAGAAAATGAAAAGCAGGAATGATAGAAAGAAAGCAAGGAAGAAGGAAAGAAAAAAACCAAACGAAGGAAGAGGGAAAAAGAAAGAATGAAATACATTTTTAGAAAAGTGTCACAAGTGGTGCAAATTAAACAGGATAAAGGCTGGTTTTCTTTCTGGGCATAGTTCATTAAAGAACCACTGGTGAAATTGAGTCCACAATAAACGTGTTCTGAAGAATTGCTGGCTTGTGTACTGCATGCATAGTAAAAAGAGGATAACTTAATACAGAACAGTTTCAAATGGATGCTGTGAAATACCAGAAGTCAGATAAACAAAGGACACTTCAAAAGGAATTTACAACAGCATTGGCAGGGTACAAGAACTGATAAAGAGTGGAATGTGTGTGGTCTGTGCTCCCATCTGATATAAAGCATCATGCTTTAATCTAAGGCTCTAATACAAAGGTAACACTAAAGTATTATAAATAAAAATTAAAAATAAAATACCCTGGCACTGAAGGAAACTGCCTGGTGTGTGGATGTGCTGATTGAGAGACAGCAAAATGCAGTCAATGTGTACTTAACCAGTCGCTTGAGTAGACTTGAGTATGCGGACGCATTGCCCCATGCTGTATGCTGTAGTAGGCAAAATGTGAATGACACAACAACAGACCAATGGATGAATAGAGGTGGCTGGAAGCCCATTTAAGATAGAAAGATATATATATACTTTTAGTAAAATCAAAAGGTCTTGGCTAATGCCAGACCTAAAAATAGAGACTATTTTAATAAATAAAATGACGCCAAAATGGCAAAAATGCAACAAGCAGAACCAGGGATATGAATATTTAAAGTTTGAATTGAAAATAGAGCCAAAAAGCACAAAGTGCCAATTGCAGTTATCTGGTCGCAGTAGATCGGGTCAAAGCCAAATGTTATAGGCGACAGTGATGGAGCATGGGTCGGACACAGGAACAAGGCTTGTTCTGGTGGAAAGTTTACCTTCTGATGTAAAAGATTTAAGGAGAAAATGTGGTAGTCAACTAGTCTTTGGCAGGGCAAGCTCGAGTCAAAGCGGAGCTCGAAGATGGCAGGATGCTGAAGAGCAGTGTCCCCCTGCAGTCCTCAAAGAAGGCAGGAAAGCTCCGAGGGGGCGAAGTCTGTGCCCCGGAAAGCCTTGACGTCGATCAGATGTTACCTGGCATTAGTCCAGATGAAGCCCACTATGTATGAACTTAGAAACTTTTCTGGACGTCAGGTCTCCTTCAGTGTGGCACACCAGTACGCTGAAGGTGACTGACAATTTGACATCAAGGGCTGTGAATTCAACGCCGACTTCAGTCTCCGTCAGTTCTCCAGGCAGAAAGTTGTCAAAAAGTTTTTAAGTCCTACTTCTTGCAGTTCGGGGACAGGAGAAGTACATTCTAACACCAGCGAAGGGTCCAGGACCTGGGGGGCACCACTTAGGGGTTAGGACTCACTCCAACAGAGGCCAGCAGCAGGGACCAGGCACTGGTCAGCTGGGAAGTTACAGGGAAAGGACCTCTGAAAGCTTGTTGTGTCCCTGTAGCTCAAACAAGAGGTCATGCAACTGACTTGTGGAGTCACTTCTGGATTCCTGAGGTCAAGGCAGGCAGGTCCAGTCTTCCTTCAGGTTCCACAGACAGCAAGGCATTCCTCCTTCTGATCTAATTCTTCGCAGGTCAAGGAGTAATCTGAGGAGAGGCCTGTGGGGCTCATTTTTATTTTCAGTGCTAGCCCGTGAATGGAGGGTAGGCTTTTGTACTCCCCTAGACCAGTTTTGGTTAGTTCCTCTACCCCCACTGGGTTTTTGTGGGGCATCCTGACTACAGGGACAAAGAGGAGGCAGGCCTGGGTGGGAGCTTCATCTACCTGTGACAAGGTAGACATCCTCTGAAGCTCAGGAAGATGCTGGGCATAACCCCCCAAGCCATTCTCTCAAGGGAGGAGCCCCACTCCCCACACCCAGGGCCCTTTTCCACTGTATGGAAGCAATACACAACTTACCACAGGAGACCATCAGGCGTGAGGTGACATTCGGACACTGACAGGAAAGACGTTTGGTTTTAAGCAGAAAAAAGACAACTTTCTGAAAGTGTAATTTCCAATATAGTAGTATAAAATCAACTTGATCATTAAGTTGGTTTTTAAATTGCTATTTAAATGAGTCATTGAACCACTTTTCTAACTACTCACAAACTGAATTTAACACTTATTAAAGGAAATAATGTAAATAAATGTGTTAACCTATGGGACAGCCTTGCCACAGTGAAAACTGCTTTGTAGGGTTCTCACTGATAGAACATGTAAAACATAAATTATACCTGTCCTACTTTAAAGCAACAAGCACCGTGCCCTATGGGCATTTAGGGCCTACCATAGGGGTGGCTTGGAAATATTAAAAATGAAGGGCATGGCAACAGGTTTGTTTTGCCAGGTACAAATGGCAGTAAAAGACTGCACACCCAGGCTGCAGTGGAAGGCCTGGAGACATGTTTACCAGTGCTACTTTAGTGGGTGGCACAAGGAGTGCTGCAGCCCACTAGTAACATTGAATTTACAGGCCCTGGGTACAGTAGTACCACATACTAGGGGCTTATCAGTAAATTAATTGTGTCAATTTTAACATGTTTGGAAGGGAGAGCATAAGCACATTACCTCTGGCTGGCAGGGGTAAAGTGCACCGAGTTCTATTGCCAACAAAAAAACGGTTTCAGCAACAAAAGAAATAAATCTGGGGTGACTCTGCTGGAAGGGCAAATTTCGAACAAAGCCTTTATTGTTGTTTCCTCTATTTTCAATTCACTGAGATTACATCATCTGGGGCCAGATGTACGACCATTCATTTTTGTGAGTCGCAAATTGCGTCAAATTGCGACTCGCAATTTGCGACTCGCAAAAATGAATGTACAACAGTGTCTCAGACACTGTTTGCGATTCCCAATGGGGTCGCAAATTGCATGCCTCATTAATATTCATGAGGCTGTCGCAATTTGCAACCCCACTGGGAATGGCTCGTACTCACAGGGATGGTGGTCTGCTGGGGCCAGGTATTAAGAGATTTCGTGAAGGACAGGAGGTCTGAACAGTTCTTTAGATCCACGGGGAGAGAGTTCCATAGCTTTGCCGTCCTCAACAGGAAACGTCTGCCAACCCTTGATGCTCGTTTAGTCATTGGGAGCACCACACACTTGGCTTCCGAGGGCCTAAGTTTTCTGGGTGGAACACTACCAAATAAATCTGTCCTGGAGATTGCCTGGGCCGATGTTATGAAGTGCCTTGAAAGCTATGCAGAGTGACTTAACTTCTATCCTCTTTGTCACTGGAAGCCAGTGCAGCTTAATTAGGACCGGAGACACAGACTGATATTTTGAGATTCCCGACAAGAGTTGTGACGATGCTTTCTGTAGCATCTGACGTTTATGAAGGAATCTTTTTTGAATGCCCATTAATAGGGCTTTCCCATAGTCAAGTTTGGATATGACAAGAGTGGTAACCACCGAGCCCTTGGCACGGTGAACAAAATAGTAGAAACAATGTTGCTTAGGTATGAGGACGATCTCCAGCTACATTAGACCCAACATAATTTATTCATCGACAAAAATGTTTACTGTCCAAAGCCATTGCCTTAGAGTCTAGAAATGTGACTGGCATAGAACTTATTAGTCAATACACAAGCTGTACAGTATTTTTACCAGTTGGACCATACCCCAAGTAAAGATAAATTATCATATCTAGCTTGGTGTGCGCTTACACGGAATAAAGGGATCAAACATGCAGCAATGCTGTGTTCTTTGGCTCCCAACCTTTATTGGCAGTCTCATTTTCAGAAATCCTGTTTATTTAAATTAAAACATATATTAAAAGAGAATGTGCAGCTAATAAGCTTTAAGTATGATACTGCTTACTTAGCCTCTAAGAGCGCTTTAAACAAATTGTGTACTGTGGATGGGAGCCCAAGACATATATATCCCTATTTACTCGAGGTCTCGGATAGACAGATTTGGGACCTGATTTTCAGATAGTACTTTGAAATTGATTTTTCCTGGCACTTTTGGTAGTTTCGCAATAAAAGGGTTTCAAAAGAAGGCCTATGCCCATGCAATCTAAATGGTAAATACTCATCTTCTACTCGACTATCTCGTCCTTTTGGAAGAGAGGAAGAGTATTCTGCGCCCTCTCCTTTTGAGAAAGAGTGCTCAGACCATGACAAGGTCTTACATTTAGTATTTGCACTTTTGTGTAACTAAAAACATTTGCCTTTGGTCATTTTTTTAAATAGTCTCTTAAGAAATTTTCCATGACGGATTTAAAGGCAGATTGTTTCAATATGATGTTTAAGACTTTGTAATATATTTCTATTCGTTTATCTTAGAAATAAATAAATAAATGAAATACCTAAGAAAAGCTTGCCTGTAGGTGGTGCTTCCCTTTTTGCCTGCTATTTACCTGCAACAACAATCAACACTTGCATAGACAATGACTGAGGAGCTAAACATTTGAGGCCTGAGAGTTCCACATGCAAGAAAGAGGTTACTCCGAAGACCCAATGCCTTCAATACAAAATGACAAGGCAGACACAAAGGTCCTCAAGGAACTGCTGTGTGACTCGATGCGCAGCACAGAGTGCAGCAGAACAGTGATGGAAAGGTGTTCAGATGAGGTATGACTCTCGTCTGCTTCCAAATGACTTACTGGGAAGAAGCTTCCAGATACTCGAAAACATTTCTAATCCTATGTGATGATAATGTATACTTTTCATTCCTACTTACAAATTAAACCTGTATTGGAAAAGTCATGAAAATGCAATAAAAGAAGGATTGTTGGCTTACTGGGGTTTGAAGTCTTCTCTGTCCTAACTTGTTTCTTTTGCTTCTCTGTACCATGATGGGTCAATCTGTTTTGTAAAACAGTAGGGGTGGAGGAGGGGTTGCTGTGAGTGGGGACGAACCCAAGGCATGGAAGCTATCTGTTATATTGAAAATACACGTCAGTTTGACATTAAAATATCAAGAATGTTTATGCCAGTAAAGTAGCAGAAAAACAGGCAGCTGACCTAGAACATAGTAAGACCTCATGCCGTCCTCTCCTCCTCACTTCCCTCACGTTCTGATCGCAATACTCCTAGAAAAGGATTCTACATTTCATCAGAGCAGGAGAGGTACGAGCCCGACAGCAGACTGAAGTCATAACACTATCCCACCATCTTCCTCTGTTAGAGTTTGCGATAATTTTCAGGTGTGATGATATTTTTCATACTTCTATTGATTCTTGTGATAGGTTTCCTATTTCTTAATCTCTTCTCATCTACAGTCAGTGAAGCACAGTACACAATGTTTTTACACTACATTGTAATACAAACCTTTTTCATTGAAAAGCATTGGAATTATATAGAAGCAAGCTCAATAAAATGGCCTGAAGGGAGCACCTTTTAAACCTCTGATATATTCGGAATAGATCAGCGACTCAATCATGAGGCCAATAATAGATGTCTTAATCAACTTGCACATTGTGTGGGGGGGTCTCATAGTTGTCTCCTTCAACATTCAAAGGCTTATGGTATCGTAATGTTAGACTAGCAATGCAACAGTCTTGATCAATGTAGTAGAAGGCAAAGAGATACCAGCCATTTTCCTTTAACTGGAAGCTGAGATGGTATTTAAGAAAAATGAAGACATCTATGAAAAGTACTAGAAAAAACACACTTGACTCCCTCAATCAATAGCTATATTAAATGATTTGGTTTATTTATTCACAGATAAAAATTTAAATAAATTTGTCGGATCCCATTCAGGGGGCCACAGGCAGAGAGGGGTAAATGGGTACCTGTCAGGATTCTACTGAGATACCCAAGTTTTACAGGAGCAGAATGGCACTAATATCCCAGTGCCTCTCCTGGTCCCTTCCCAATCTCTGAATGACATCCAGAGACTAAGGAATGCTCCAAGTGGGGAATGGGGATGGGGAGGGAGAAGAAAGTGCCTTCTTTTTGTTCTTCTAGGTTCTTCTCACACCTCGTCTATTTTAGTGTTCACTCCTCAGAATCTGGGGGTGGTTGGTGATGTTGGTGAACTGCAAGGCTAACACATTCATTTCTATAATTAACTATAAGTTAACTTTAACATATATGTGTTTAGTATTCATGCATATATATTTTCCATTTATCTGGCATACTCCTTAAGACAATGGCAATTGCCTCTCTTCTATAATATGCACAGTATTATACGTTTGAAGAATGTTTTGCTTTTTTTCTGTTCAGAACACGTCTATGTAGTTCTATCTCAGTTTACAGTCTTTCGAATACTGTATTTACACTCTTAATAATTCTTTACATTATATAATACTTGTAAAGATTTTCATTCTTATCAAATGTTTTGTTTTCCTTTTCAAAGGTGCTTGCGTGATTGATGACAAACTTAATGAAAAAAACTGAGAAGTTCTGCTAAACGTTCGAATTTTTAGGTGAGTAGTGTTCAAACCTCTGCCAAGTGTGTTCCTTTGAAGGTGAGTAGTGTTCAGCGCTCCACCGATTGTGTTCCTTCGAAGGTGAGCAGTGTTCAGAACTCTTCCATGAAAAACAATGATACTCTCGACTATCTTCCAAAATCCATATGTGAATTGCCCAAAAATACCTAACGATGATGACCACTAAGGCTAAAACTCTTCACCTGAGAGGATGACGCATGCACGCAGTAGAGACGCTACCTGACGAAGTATTCTAGTGAAGTGCAGCACTTGATAGGTTTGCACGCGCCTTTTGGGTCTTCTCTCGCTTTTACTTATCACGAGAATTCATTACAGATAACAACAAATATGGCTGATTAGAACTCGGGGGCCACCTGGATGTTTCTTTTGTGACACAATGCGCTCTGAGTGATTCGACATTCATGGTGGGCTCTTTCTGTCTTGCCTGATCTTTACAATTCATAGAGCAAATTACATGGGATATATTTGACTTGTTCTTTCTGTGAACCCTGACAGTACCCCCTTGCAAAGACTGGCCCTCCGGCCGAGGCTTAGTTGGAAATTGTTTGTGAAAAGATCTTGTTAGTCTGGGAGCATGCACATTAGTAGACAACTCCCAAGATCTTTCTTAGGGCCCAAAAACCCTTGCAGTCAATTAAATAACAGACCCTGTCTTTCACTTTCTTGGAATCTAGAATTCTCTTTACTTCAAATTCTAAACCTACTTCGATGAATAATGGTTTCGGTGGGAGTTTTATTCTCAAGTTGGGTGGTATTTTCTTTAATAAAGATACACGAAAAACTGGGCGAATTTTAATATTCTTTGGTAGTTTTCATCAAAAGGTTACTGGGTTTATGATTTTTTCAATGGAATATCGGCCCACAAAACAAGGCTGAAATTTTCGGTTTCCTTCAAGTCTAAGATGTTTAGAATTTAACCATACTTTGTCCCCAATTTGAAAGTTAGGGCCTGGCTTCCTCTCTTTATCTGCATGGAACTTATATCTTTCTTTGGCTCGTGTTGGGTTCTCAGTAGCTGACTTGTGTACAGTTACTAAATGTTGAACAATGTCTTTAACTGAAGCCACTGTAATTTCCTTAGAACTTACTACTGAGTTGGGGTGTCTCCCATCATTTGGGATAAAAAGGTGAATACCCTGTGGAAACATTCTGTGCATTTTTGTGTGCAAATTCTGCTGCCCAAAGGAGGTCTGGCCACTCACCCTCTTGATCTAAAAGTAATAATATCAGTGCTATTCAAATTAGCCTTTTCTGATTGCTCAACCATTTTTAGGTGATAACTAGTGGAAAACCTAGTTTCAATCCCCAAACCTTTAGTAAAAGCCTTACAAAAATGCGATAGAAATTGGGAACATCTGTCTGAGATGATGATCTTAGGGATATCGTGGGCTCACACCATATGTTGCCTAAACTGCTGAGCCGGTCGTTTTGCATTAGGGATAGATTTCAAGGCAATAGAATGACCCATTTTAGTAACGGTGACTACGGATACTAAGATTGTACTGAATCCTTGACTAGAGAGTAAATCCAATAATAAATCCTTAGTTATAGAGTGCCATGGATGTGGAGGTATGGGCAATGGTTGTAAGAATCCCTCAGGGGTGTGCCTGTCATGAATTTCCCTGAGCACAAATCTCACAAGGGTTAACATACTGATGGATATCTTTGTTCATGTTTGGCCACCAAAGTTGGAGTTTAGCGAAATCTTCAGCTTTATGGATTCTTTTGTGCCCGGCAGTGTCATGACATTCATATAAGGCTTTTTCTTGAAGATCTTTGGTGGGTAAGTACAGGGCTCAGTTATGGTATGGTAGATGAGTCTGAAGTTCTCTTTGATGGTCTTCTTTTATCCAGTCCTGCATTTCTTCCTGAGTCATCATTTCTTCAATCTTTCCCTCTATGGTTTCACCAGACATGGCACCCACTATTCTGGAATTATCTTTTGACTTCTATTGAGTTCTTTGTAGCTTCGCTGCTGATTAAAGACAAGGCATCCGCTTTTCAATTCTTGCTACAGGGTTGGTAAGTAATTATAAAATTGTAATCTGCAAAATGTAGAGACCAGCGTAGTTGTCTGGGAGTCAGGGTTCTTGACGATTTCAAAAAACTGCAAGTTTTCATGTTCTGTAAATGCTGTGACTACATGCTTTGCTCTCATCAGATAGTGACTCCGTTTCTTGAAGGCATCTTTAATTGCCAGTAATTCTTTTTTTGTGATTGTGTAATTTGTCTCTGCTGCTGTTGGTTTGCGTGAACTAATTGTCCTGTGTCTTTGTGTCTCTGAGACAAAGCTCCTCTAATTTCATGGTCTGAAGCATCTGTTTCAATGTAGAAGGGTTCTGAAGGATCTGCATGGAGCAAAACTGGTGCTGAAGCAAAGGCTTCCTTCAGGGACTTGAAAGCCTCTTCCGCCTCTTTGACCAATGAAATGAGACTCCCTTTTTCAATAACCGTTTGAGGGGAATTATTTTCTAAGAGAATTCGTTAATAAATCTCCGGTAAATATTAGTGAATCCTATGAAGCTCTGAACCTAATTGACTGAGGTTGGAGATGGCTATTTCATGGCTGCCTTCACCTTTTGCATATCCATCGCTACTCCTTCAGGAGATAAAACGAATCCCAAAAACTCCACTGATTTAATGGTAAAAGCACACTTTTCTAGTTTGTCATATAAACTGTCTGAGTTTTTCAAGATACTTCTCACGTTTCTCATGTTCTTCTTCAGATGTTGATTAAATCAGAATGTCGTCAATGTATGCTATTGTGCATTTATCAATAAATTCACTTAACACATCGTTAATAAAGTATTGAAAGGCAGTTGAAGCATTGCACAGCTCGTAGGGCATGGCTTGATATTCAAAGAGTGCATACTAGTTCTGAAAGCGGTCTTCCATTCGTGTCCTTTGTTTATTCTAATAAGATGATAAGCCCCTCTCAAATCTAATTCCATATAAATCTGTGCCCCTTTTACTTGATCTAATAAGAACAAGATCAGAGGCACAGGGTAACGGTTTTTGACAGGTATACGATTAAGGGCTCTGTAGTAGATGCATGCTCTTAACTCTCTCTTTCTCCGGAACAAAAATAGTGGAGAGGAGACTGCAGAATGAGAGGATCTAATTAATCCATTTGTTAAATATTTCTGAATGTACTCCTTCAAATGGTGGTTTTCTGTTTCGGTTAATGCGCATATTCGACTGCATAGCATATTTGCACCTAATTCAATTTTGCATTCATAGGAGCGGTGAGGAGGGAGTTTTTCTGCCTCAGCCTCATTGAAAACATCCTTGAAATATTCATATTCCAATGGAATTTCATTAGTGTGAATTACACACATGGAAGCTCCCCCTACACAAATTATGGCTACTGGACCTGGTTCTTCGTGCCATGAAAGTAGTTTCCCTTGCAATAACTTGAATTCATAACCACAGTCCTTTTGCCCCAAGCTATTGTCGGATTGTGCTCGGCGAGCCAGGGCAATCCTAACTTTTGAGGACCTTTCCTAGAAATCAACTCTACCTGTTAAGTGTGGCTGACAACAGGTCCTGGTGAAAGGTTGGTTGCATCTACTGCTCTCACTGCTTCACTCTTTTTCTTATAGCTCTTAAACCAACTTATGAACCAAATTTTAGGTCGCAGAAATTTCCAGTGGCCCCTGAATCTATCATTATGGAAATACCTGATAAGGTTATTTGTTGAAACTTAAGTTTCTTTGATAGGGTCAAATGAAGAGCTGATGATTATAGTGTATTCATCAAATGATGAGTTTCTAGAGTTGTCTCTTCTTTAGCACTCACCAGCCCAGCTCCTCCTACAGTTGGTGCCAAAAGTGTTCCTTCTGCGATACCTTCGGTTTTTTGGGGCAGATCTCCACAAAGTGTTCACTAGCACCACAGTATAGACACAAATGATTCTGTCTTCTCTTCTCTTTTTCTTCATTGGTGAGCAGTCTAAGAATAGTGCCAATCTGCATAGGTTCTATCTGTTCGTTATTTTCTGAGACCTTAGGGGTTTTGGTTCTCACTCAATCAATTCTTGGAACACTTGAACAGAACTCTTTCCTCTTTTCTTCTTTTCTTTCAGTTTTTCTAAAATCTAACTCCAACACCAGATCTAGTAGCACCTGAAACTTCTGTTGGGCTATTAGGTATCTGTGCCAAGGCGACTTTTAGTTCTTCTCTAAAACCTCGATAAAATAAGGCCGCTCTTTTACTTTCTGGCCATTCTGTTTCCACAATCAATTTATTAAATTATGCTAGAAAAGCGACTAGGTCTCTATTGCCTTGCTTCAATTCCAAAAACTCATTATCAGTAGCCTGGGAGACTTTTCTTCTGTCAAATATTCTTAAAAATTCCTTTTTGATCTCATCAAAATCATAAAGTGTTGGGGCATCTCTTGAAAGTAAAGGCACTGGCCAAGAGGCAGCATCTCCACTGAGATAAGACAAGATGAATGCCACTTGAGATTGGGCATCAGGGAAAATTGACGGATGGCACATAAAATGAATGTAGAATGGTCTATATAAAGTCAGTATATTAGTTTCACAAGCCATCAGGTCACTCAGAACCTGGGTACATGCCCATATACCATGCTGGGAACATTCCTGTCTTAGCGAAATGGCACACTTACTTAGCCAATATTTTTATCTAGGGGTTTTAGAAAGGGCTGTCCAGCATCTCCCCTTCTCTTCACAATATTCTTAGAGGCACTAGTACACTGTTACCTAAATCTATTCACTGCTTTATAACTGAAATTTGCTACCAGATGTACACTTGTTAGAAGCTAGAGTGTCTGCTTTTGAAATTAGCTTTTCAGAATCAATAGCCATGGGCTTCAATTGAGATTACCAGTTCTGTTCCTGTATGTTCTGTGACTGCGGCTTGTCTGGCGAGGGCCCGATTAGATACCTAAGTATCTACTTACATTAAAGGCATATTGATATCTTTAATTCTGATTCCTCCAGATTACTGGATACGTTGTTTAAGGGCCTGTATAGATGGGGAAGAATGGAAATTTCCTGGTGTGGAAGAACTGCATGCATAAAAATTTATTTTCTCCCTCAACTACTTCATGTACCACAGGCACTCCCTTGTGGATGCCAAAAATTATTTGCAAAAACATCCGACAAAAACGTAAGGCTTTTCTCTGGAACGTCAAAACACAAGCATTAATAGGTCACCTCCAGCTCAACTAATTGGTGATGGAGACTTGGGAATCCAGCTTATGGAGAACTATGTAGCTGCACAAATACGTCCAACCCTAGAATTATCATCACCTAGTATGGCAAAACCATGGAAGTTGATAGAACAGTAATTAATTTCTATTCCATTATGCCACACTCTTTAGCTTCCCTGAATATGCAGAAAGCAGCCGGGCAACCCCTGAAAAGCATCAACTATTGTACTAGAACACTGATATTTAACTGGTAGGAGAATGGGCCCCTGACACTTCCGTCCACGTTAACTCCTATGGCGTATAATCCTGACTTTCCTGCAGGAATTATGGATATCCGTTTTTCTTTGTGAAAGGGCAAAAACTCCTTAGTGCTTGGAGATTACCAGTTCTTAATTTTATATGGCGGTTGCAGATGGGGTCCACCGGCACTCATTTTTGGGGTCCGGCACTTTTGTTTCCTCACCAGACATTGACCAAGAGTAAAATGATTTTATTGTTTCAATTAATAAAAATTGTTACAAAAGACCATGCGTAATCTGTATTTCCAAGATCCATGTTTAACCGTTAAAAGAATGTAAACAATATCATTTCAAATCATACATTTCGGAACCGTATCAAGAGTAAAAATAGAGGCCCATGGGTGCTTGTTTTATGCACACGGTTTTGGGCTTAGGATTTTACGTTAAGCCTGGCTTGATCTTTACTTAAGAGCTCTTTAAGTATTTGTACAAATTTCGCTAGTCTTGCCAGTTCCATGGGGATCTCTAAATTAAAAAGAAGCTTCATTGCGTCCGTACAAGTGCGGGTTTCGTATTTTAAAAACAAGGGTTTTAATAAAGTGTGACGTGTGAGGTTCAAGTCAGGACAAGTGCAGAGTAGGTGGGCCAAGGACTCCTCGAACTGATGGCAAAGTCTACAGGAGGTGACCGCCTCTAGTGATTTCCTGCGGGTATTAATGTCTTCTATTGGAATGGCCATGAGTCTGACTGAAAGGATTTGCTTTAGTATTTGTTTATTCAGTGCTGAATCAAGGTAAGGCTGCCTCAATTTGTCCTCGTAAGAGCTGACTAGTATCCCAATATTGCTGCTGGAGGACTCGATAGACGCTATGTCATCTTGCTTTGATAGTGTTCTGACTTGTTTCCTTAAAATTGTTTTAAGCAGGCCGGGTTGGTGAATAAAGTTGCCCCAGTCAGACAGATCGAGGTGCAGCTCCTTAAGGGCTGTTGATAACGCGTCTGCCCATGGGTTTTGCCCTTTCGTGAAAATTTCTTTCAGGGTAGATTTCATTGTGACCGGGGCGGCGGCGCATATCCCCCGATAGTAACGGATGACCACTGCCCAGTATTCATAATTTTGTTTGCTTAGTCCAAATTCCAGCCTTACTAGTGCATTTCTGGCGTAGGCCGGTATCTGGAAAATCTGTTTGAATGCACGGCAGTTGGCAGTCTCCATGATGTTAATTAGGGCCCCGGGAAATACTAGTTGCCCATAGGAGATTGAAGGGATTAGCTTGACTCTTACGACCTTTCGGATAGGTTCGGTTGACGCACTGCATAATTTTGAGTTGAGTTTGCAAAGGGCGTACGTTACCACCTTGGCTTTAGCTTCTATAGTTGCAATGTGGGCTGTCGGCTTGCCCAAGAGCAAGAGAGGTAAAAAAAACATATGGGAAAAAAGGAAGAAGAGAATCACAGGAAAACAGTCACAAAAGGAGAAAGCAGGAGTAAAATAAAGGGAGAGGGAGTGTCTGATAGCAGATTACGAATGCATCTGCTCATGCAGCCTCAGTATTTGGCGCACAAACATTTAATTGGACCAGCCGCAGTCTTCTGAGGAGAGCCTTGGGCACCGGCACTTATTCTTTTGCAAATTAAGCACTGAAGATTTCTATGAGAAAGGTGAAGTAAAAGACCGTGAATCTTGTATGAATCTTTTACATTTGACAATGAGAAATGATTTTTGTCTGTGTCAATTAAGGTACTGAAAATTGACAACTATGCTTCAAGCCAGGGTCCTCCAAAGACTTAGAACCTTTACAGAGGCTCTTCAAGAATGAAGTAAGAATGAAAGAGACTCTTTGCTATACTAAGGTATCTTTATCATAGAAGCCTACCCTAAATCCCTGAATTCATGGAAATAATATGGGTATTTCCCTACGTGCATACCTTGAGTGTATGGATGAAGAGTACAAGGAGTATGTGTGCCTTACAATCATGCAACTGCCAACATCACTGAGACTCAGCACGGCTGGGCTGCTTCATCATGTGAGTGCCCAAGGGTGGGAGGCTGGCGGGGGGGGGGGGGAGATCTCCCTCACCATTACCCAGTGTAAAAAACCCATGCTAGAAGAACATGCTTGCCTGGGCCCCTCCATCCTTAGAATTCTGTCTGTCCATGCCACAGTACATGCCAACCTGCCCTGCAACGAATACGTGCTTGGTCTGACCACTCCACTATTGGCTCTTGCGAATGCGCCCAGAAAGAGAGGTGGAGTTGGGCAGGAGTCCTGCAAAGACCCAAGGAATTGCTGGTGGAAACTGAACTGCATCTGTGGCCCAGATACACCAGTAACTGCTCTGCCTGTGGAGCCAGATGAACAAGGGAATGGAAGGTACTTTCCGAACACTGATACCAAAGACTGATCAGATGGCCAACCAATTTGGGGGTGGGGAGTTAAGATAGCCTAAGCATCTGCCATATTCATATGAAGCTTAAACCAGTTATTCCTCAAGAGTAAGCTACGAACTACCAAGGGAGTTAGAGTAGTGATACGGCTGCGGGGTGGTACTTTTGTACCATGTTGTGTCTCTATTCCATTACAATTCTGCATAGTATTGAGCTATTTTAAGAACGAAAAAAGTCTCCAACCCCACACCATCTCTCTGAGAAATCTCTGCACTGCTCAACAACATCTATCATTGACAGTCAAGTGGTCAAACACATGGTGTTTGATTTGCAGGACCATAATAGATAAGGCTCTAGTAAAGCAGGGGTAAATACCCTCAGTCCCTAGGTGTCCGACCTGTCAGCCTTAAGGTGGTTTTACACTAAAAAAAGCTTCCTCCTCCAGTTTTGTTGATCTCATTTTTGCCGGACTTAGGTCTCTAAGGTCTTAGGTCTTAGGCTCCCCTTTTATTGCATATAAGGCATGCCTAAGGTAGGCCCTACGTAGCCATTAGGGCAGGGTGCACTGTAATTAGAAGGCTGGACAAGAACTTTTAAGTTTTACATGTCCTGGCAGTAAAAAAAACTCTTACATTTCTTTTTCACTACTGCACGGCCTACCTCTCCCACAGGATAACATTTGGAGTTACCTTATTACATTTTAGATGCTGTAATTTCCAACTATGAACAACTGACCAGTTTATGTTTGGTGCCTTTGGAATCGTAATGAGAAATCCTCTCTTATGGTAAAGTCAAATTTTAAATTGCAATTTTGAAGTTGCCTTCTTACAGAATGTTGGCATTTTCCTGCCTTAGCCATTCAGTGTCTGTAGCCTGTCCCTGGATCACATGGCTGGGTGTAGCTGACAGTTGGGCTTTGTGTATTCCTCCTTGACAGCCACACACAATAGAGAGGTTAGGTGTGCCTGGATGGGCCATCATTGGCAAGGTGGAAGGGTGGAGCTGGTCACAACTCTACTTACACTTGAATAGGCTGTGTCCTGCCTTCACACAGAGGGCTGCATACCCCCTATAGGTAGTCTGGAGCCAGAACAATGAAGGCAGGATGTCTGTGGACTTCAACGGGAAACCTCTAGAAGCTTCTCTCACTTTAAAGGCAGAACTTGGTATAGATATTGGACCACAGACACCAACTCTTCCGTACACTTCTGGACCTGTCCATACTCTGCCAGGAAGGAATACTGCTGGGCTGCTGAAAAGACTGCCATTCGGCTGAACTGCTGCTCCGAAGGAACTGCTGCTCTACTGTGCTGCCATGCTACCCCGTGCCTGGGTGAAAAGGACTGCACCTGCAGCTGTTGAAACCAGGTTCCCAAAGTGACTCCAAGGGCTAGTTAGTTGGCTCCTGACTAGAGACTCAGGGACAGAAGGCTCCAACAACCTTGAACCCAGCACCTGGACTCTGCCATCTAGGAGTCCTACTGTGCCAAGTGGGGCCAGCCCAGTCCAGGACCCTTGGAAATGGGCCTGAAAGTGCTCTGTCAGCCCATCCGTGGACCCAGCAGAACCGATGCAGCTCCTCTGCTGTGCGAACCAAACCCAAGCAGAACCGGTGCATCACCTCTGCTGCGAGGGTTCTCCTGACACAAAAGACTCCGCATTGACCTCATAGCCCACATCAAAACTGCCACATGTGCGAAGCATTTCCGATGCATGGCTTCACATTGCAAATCTCTCATCGAGGGGAGCCTCGATGATTACGCAGATTCTTGCTTCACAGCACCTCAGAACTGACGGATCGCCTTGATGGCGCGGCGCATCCCCGACACCAGACTTTGCATCACAGTTCCTCTTCAACGTGATCCTCGGCAGTAGCGCAGGACCTCGCAGCGCGTCTGCTCATAACCAACGTATTTCCTCGGCTGCGTGATGCATCCTCAGCAGAGGACCTCATAAAGCTCCGCATCCAGGATCTAAGGTTCTCTGTTCAGTGAGCCTAACTGGGTCCCTGTAGCCAGCCTGAACTCCATCGCGGTCAGCCTGAACTTGATTTTGCCCAGGTCCGGCAGGACTGGATTTCCACATTTGACTCTTTGTGCTTTTTGGCACTACTGTCACTGAAATCTTTAAACTTGCACACCTCTGGTTCTACTAATTGGATTATTGTCATTTTGGCCTTATTTAATGTATTAAATTTAGTTCTATTCTAGAGGCTCCATTTGTCTAAACTGGTGTGAGATCCTTGTGTGGTGTGTTTTCACTGTGTTACTGTTTGAAGTGTTGTACAAACACTTTATACATTAACTCTGAGTTAAGCCTGACTGCCCTGTGCCAAGCTACCCAAGGGCTGAGCACAGGTTTGTTTATGGTTTGCTTGTGACTTCACCCTGACAAGGATTGTGGTTTCTGCTTGAGGAGGGCTTCACCCCCCACCAACCAGTAACCCAATTTCTCAAACTATGGTTGTGGCCTAATAGCCCATGTAAGGCCAGGACCCCTTAATTGACTCGGACACACATTAAGACAACATAACAAGGTAAATAAAAACGCCTTTGCACTCTGGAAGCTCTCTTCCCCATCAGTGCCCCACCCCCTTCTGGCATTGTTGCTCATCTGTATTAAAGTTTAATCCATCACTCTTACCTTCTCTTCTCAATCAAGCCAAAAGTTTCTAAGTTCTTATCCGCGTCCAAATTTGAGTACCTTTTCACATAATCTCTTAGCCCTGCCCTAGCCGTATCCTGGACAGCTTTGGCTTATTCACTACACAACATCTTCAAGGGGCTCACATGCAGAAAACAATAGATTGCAACCCAGATTGGCACATTTAGAACACCATCATGCACACACACTAAATAGACTCAGAAATAACTGGACGCATAGACAATAAATACAATTCATCAAATTTGGGGGGTGAAAAATACCAGATCTTACCACTGACCCGAAATCTTATTAGTGTAATTGATGGAATTTTATTGTTCCCTTGATGCCAAATACTAAAATAAGAAACAGCCATACATATACTTAACAGGCATTCAATGTCAAAGGATCAATGCATCGCAGGCAGCATTTCACTTCTGCCAACACCATTTTGGATTGAGATAAACTGCAAAAGGACTTAGGTGGCCTCAACTGCTGTCCCCATGCTGGTAAATTCCCATGGGGTTAGATGCCCATGCAAGATGGAGGAAGAAGCAATGAGACACCATAATGGAGGAGCTGCATCTATAGACTTACCCTTCTATGACCCACACAGCTTGGTACAAATACAACATCATGCACAATCAGGAACTAGGCTCAGAAAGGATTTAACAAATAGACAAAAACACCATAGAGAAATGTTTCTAGCCCTAGAAACGGTAGAGTCATCGTGCAATTTAAATACCTTAGGGGTCATTTAGACCCTGGCAGATGGTCTGCTGGTCAGCACGGACAACAGAGGCGGTGTCTCTTGCACCCTGGTGGAGGACTGTCTCCACTATTTAGAGACCCTCTGCCAGCTCAATGGGGATCTCTGTGCTGTGAAGGAAGCGGTGGTGGCAAAAAAGAGTTCGTTTTCTTTAAACAAAAATGAAATGGCCCTGACGCGCAGGGAGTTTTCGTCCAGAGTGTCGGGACCATTCTTCATTTTTAGGTCGAGTAGCGCGCAAGCGCTGCTCTGGCGAGACTTTAAGTTATGGGGTTTCAAAAGCTGACCAGACGCTCGTGCGTCATGGCCTTTTCCGTGCGGTTACCCGCAGGGCCGACATCTGTTTGCAATTATCGTGCCCAGACGCGGGCGCGATAATTGGAAACAGATCGCTCGCTGTGGCGCGCGCGTGCGCACCACTCGCGTCCTTTTCCCCGTTTCTGCTCGTTAAACCAGGCTGCGGGTTTTAAAAGTGATCTGCATTAAAATGTTAAATACGTACACTATTTCCCATAAATTACAGGTGCATATTGGTTTCCTTTAGAACCATGTTTACTGTAGACTAGTTGATGGGAGTCTTGAACAGAGAAAAATACGTGTTTTGCTATCCAGAAAGACCAGGTAAACGTCTATATAATATCCTGATAAAATGTGATGTTTGAGTTTAAGCTAGCCTACTTTTTTCTGGATTTTTGAGTGCTGGGAGCATTCTGCGGGGTTTCATGCCGCATTAGCTCGATGTGGGTTTATTGTAATTTCAGTAACAGGGTTTACAGTCTTCCTCTAGTAATAGTCTGGCAAACCAAACAGAGAGCCTTGCGAATAATTTGTCAGACACAACGGAGATGCTAGTGAATACCTGGACATGGGATGCCCGGTGCAAGAAGCTTTCACTGCTGAGGAGCAATTGCTCTCAGTTAGGAATATTTAAGCAGCATCAGTACTGACATGGCTGCTCTGACTGACTTAGAACTGTGGTCGCCCAGGTGCATCTGTGACCCGCAGTGCGAGCATGAGCGCCTATCTGCAAAATCAACCAGAGACGGATGTTCGCAAATGGGGCTGGACAGCGTGGCCTTCCACTGCCTCATCTAAGGCGGCCTGCCAAAGGGTTCAGTGCAAAGTCAGAGCATGTTTCACTGATTCATAAGTTCAGCTGTCTGTCGTCTCTGATGTTTGTAAAAAGTCCTTGATATTTTAAGCATATTGGCACTTTTATACCCTGGGATTGTTTTATGCCTAATACATTAGTGTTATCTAAGTTTCTGTGAATAACGGAATGAAATGTGTTTGTGTCTGTCTGAGAATAGTTAATTAGTGGTTCTTTGAAGCATTTTATTCTACCACACAGGGTTTTTTTAAAGGATTTCACTGTAGTTAGTGCCTGCACTGTGCACAGCGATATAGCTTGATGTCGATTTGTACAGGGATCCTACCTGGGTAAGCTAGATTCGCACATAGGTAAGCAAGGGGACCCACCTGCTGCAGACAGAACTTCCAAACATTTTACCTTTCGAGTTTCTCTGCCTCCATTGCAACCCAGCAAGCATTCTAGACCTTGGGTCTCTAAAAGGAACCTCTGTTGCAAATTCGATTCACACAGCTCTACTGAAAATTCGCATCTTATGCAAATCGTAGTCGACGTTTTATTGTGAAGTTTGGCTGATTGTCTCAGATTTTAGTGCGACGCATGCATGGTATTCACATGCTTTGGCAATGTGTGCCCATTTTCCTAAACATGAGATTGCATAAATACTTTTGAGGTTTTTTCCACGAATAACACTGTGTCTTCTATATTCCACCCCTTCCTACAACATTAAAGCTGCATTGGTTGGCACACTTCACTGTATTCTGTCTGGTCTTCTGAGGGTAAGGTGCTGGGATA
Source organism: Calotriton arnoldi (assembly GCA_963921515.1). Classification (NCBI taxonomy): domain Eukaryota; kingdom Metazoa; phylum Chordata; class Amphibia; order Caudata; family Salamandridae; genus Calotriton; species Calotriton arnoldi. The sequence goes on along the minus strand of CAWUFW010002392.1, from coordinate 1,845,479 downwards.
AGAAACAAGTGCATTCGTAACTCTTGTGGATTACCAAACTTTTTTCTAATTTTGGGTGTGTAGCAATTTGCTATTATCCACTTCTCTGACACTGTGTGTAGCCCAGTTTTAGCAATCTGGAGCCACTTGTGTGTAATGTATGCAGGCGCTGCTTATGTTATGTGAACGTAGGACATGTGTATTGCACTTACTCAATCTTGTGAATCAGCACTGAGCATGTTCCTGGAGTAAATTTGATTTATAGCTGCAAAAACATTTTGAATCACCTCCTAGGTGTTTTGAGATCAATCTAAGCCTGTACAGTAAGGGAAGGCGAAGGGCCTGCAGCACAGACTCCCATCATCCTCCAGGTAGCTTTGTTAATTAAAAGGTATGCAACCAGTACCTCACCATGTACTTACTGCTGTGTTAGAAGCCCTTGTTGCATTGTCCTGTGGTCCTTTAGCAGTACCTTGTCGCGCAAGGAGATTTCCTCTTAGTGGACTCTTTGCCAACTACCAACCCGATACTGTAGAGTTTGTTTGGCCATCTTCTGTAGCCCGTTTTCGAGAGTAAAATGGGACGCACCATTTATTTACAGAATGTGGGGGAAAAGGCAATTTACCACCTGAGATGGCCCTTAATCCGGGAACATTTTTTAAGAAGGTAGACTTTAAAGTGCCCTTCAATAAAATCTTATTAGAGAAGGGAAACCCATTAATGGTTACCTTTCTATTGTTGTCTTTCTTGCTCCTGCTTTCACTCCCTGTCCTTTCAGTTAAAGCATTCTTGCCATTTCTACATCTATCCTTGTCCGGATCGTAAGCTGCCTATCGCATAGCCATGCACAAGGTCCATGTGCTTCTTGCTTCGCTCAGCATCTCTTGCAGGGTTACCTCTTGGGTTCCACCAATCTAAACAAGCATTGGCATAGCCAATAGGTCTCGCCTTTGGGACCTTATAAGTGTTTAGTTTTCCAGCACAATATCCTTGGTGCAACAACATTAACTGTTGCAATGGCTAAACACTTATAAGGTCCCAAAGGCGAGACCTATTGGCTATGCCAATGCTTGTTCCTGCCAGTGTCTGCCATGCCTTGCACGGTGGACAGGGTCAGGGAAAATCAGTGACAACCATCCAGCCCTCAACAGAGCACAACTGTTAATGTGACCTGGTGGTTCCTTTGGCAGATCAGATATCAGGCAAAAGGTATAGGGTGGTGGAGCCAGTGGAGGAATCAACAGTCTGACTTTGGTGCTTCCTATTGACTCTCTAAACAGAGTGAAGGAACTACAAGTTTGGGGTGTTGGCAGCACCTGCAATGTAATTCCACTCTGCCAATCTCTAAAAAAAGGCCCTTAGATTATAAGTCACATAGAAGAACAATGCTAAAATGATGGACACTATAGAGTAAAAGTGTCAGAGATTACAGACAACAAGGACACATCTATCATGCTTCCATGTACCTTGCCCCGGGCCCCATAGAGATAGCCCACAATAGGGGCCATCCTGGCAGAACCACAGTCCCTCTCTTTGGTTGCAAAGCAGTTCCTCCCTTGCATGTCCCCCTGCTAGGGACCAGATTCTAAGTGGTGTCTGGGGCCCGCTAATCTGGTTCAGCCATGTAACTCACAAAGTACTCATATAGTATGTCTGCAAAGCACGCCTACTCTGTTGGGGCCACCTCCTGGCCAACCAACAAAATAGGCTAAGTCTAAGCTGCATAGGGTTATTTATCTCATCTAATATTAGTGCACCACTGTATTGTGTCAGTGTACCTACACTGGTTACTTACATTTGAAAATGTTTTAGGCTGCAGCTAGGAGGGCCTCACATACAGGAATGCCTTAGCTCACACAAACTGCCTTTTACTCATGGGATAGATGGCTTCAGCAAGAAGCGCATAGTTCTCGAAAAACGTCAGTGGAAAATTGAACACCATGACATACACTGCCACAGGACTCCACCGATCCAGCATGAAGCTTTTTATTAGATTTCTCCCTAAAACATGTGAAACAAATATAAAATACACTTTAAAACAAAATGCTTCGTCAAATACATCATAAATTCACTGAAGGTAAAAAACAACACCATCACTACTAAAAATGTACCTGTGACTGCTTGTCTTCATCTCCCCTTCCTACTAATAGGATAGGCAAACAATGTGCCCTGAGGTTGTACTGCTATCGAGAATACCGTCATTTCCTCGCCCCTATGATGCGAAGGGAGGGTGTGTAATCTGAGGTAGTTTATTTCTGCTCCGACGGTAATTCTATTAGGGTCATGCAAATATTGAGCCTGAGTATCATTAAAAGATGACTAGGAAGGAACTCTTCAAGGCAGTGCTTAATTTGAGCCAGTAGTTACAGGTGGGGCCCACCAGCACTCATTTGTGGAAGCGGCACTTATTTGCATAAATAACAGAATTTGACCCAGAGCAAGACAAATAAAAATTCAAAAGGGGAAACAAGGAGGACGAAAAATACTGAAAAACAGTAAAAAAAGGTGAAAGCAGATGTGAAAAGGGACCTGCAAGAGTGAGATAAAGAGGCTGGGAGTGTAACTGGTGCAATAAAGAGGTATCAAGTGGAATCAAGACTACCCAGCCTTGGGTTTCGGCACCCCGACCTTTGTTCGCGCCGACCATGGCTTCCCGAGCAAAACGTTGGGCCCCAGCACTTATTCTTTTACAAATTAAGCACTGCTTCTAGGGACTTTCGGCCAGCAGCTTAGATTAACAGGTCCGAAGAGCAAGTTGAAGTAAAGATGACAAGAATTATAATCCTGTTTCGAGCAACACACAGTGCTACTTCTGAGATTACAAACCGCACATCACCGCATATCAGAACCATATTTTCAATCATCCAGAGAGACTTATATTTGGCCCAGACACTCCAAACACACCAGACCTATGGTTCCCTGCACTAACACCATACGTCCATCTCTCCGAATTAGATACAATTCTATTGACAATCAACTTATCTTGTCCTCTAATTTCCTGTTCTATGTCACTGCAATATTAGCAGCTATGACTAAAAAACTTGAAAAATACCAGCGGGCCTCTTCACAAAGGTGCATTCATTTGTACATTCTGGTCCAGCTTTCCAGTTGTACCTCTGGGAGTGTTTGTTAATTTCAGAAAGTACTAAACCTACATTTCAACATAGGTGTAAACGTGAGAGTGGTGGCAACGCCGCGTGTGAGGCGCACACCATCGTCGTGCTTGTCTTACCAGGAAACACACTGCACAGTCCCCACTAACATGTACGTACAAATAGTTGAAGCTGTGCCTTAGAGACGACAGGCACGCGCCAGGGCGCCTTACATCTGAAGTCACTGCACCTAAACTCTAAAGAACCCTATCCAGCAGCATATTGTTGCCATTAGTAGCACGTCGCTCCCATCAACATTACGCAGGCAGGGCATTTCTGAGGTGCATTCTATTGTCTTCAGGGTGTAATCTCTTGACTCTGTTACAGTGCGTCTCCTAGAAACCGATAAGAGGCTTGCCTCTCAAGACCTATGAAGTTACCGCGATCCTCCTCGGTGAACCACGTACAGGATAGGTTTATGTTCAAGAACTCAATTCAATATTGCGCATTCCAGTGTGCAAACACTGCCTCTGGTGTATGTTTGTTTACGCAAGAGCGCAAAACATGCATCTGACGAATGCTTTCTCTGAATGCTAATCTAAGATTTGTTTATTACTATCCCAAAAGTAATTTAGAAGAAATACCGATACGTGTCAGTTTCTCAATACATATCTAAACACGCCTTACTTTTCTCTCTATAAGAAGTGGCAGTGTGATATACAATTTGCAACCAGTATTTTTGCCACCCACGAAGCATTTTATGAACCAATCTAAGGGGTCGATTACGATGTCGGGCGGATCGCCACCGCCCGCATGTTTTCCGCCCGGCCGAACAGTCGACCGGGCGGAAAAGGGTTTAATATGGTGGTGGTGTCTGCAAGACACCGCCATCCATATTATGATGCCGGCGGAGATGAGCCTTTCCATGGTGGCCCCAGGGTGTTGGAGGGGTGGGGGCTGCACATGGCATCTGCATGCACAAGGTGGCAGGCACCGCGCGGTGCCTGTCACGTTGTGCATGCAGATGCACAACATGCATTTCCAGCACTGTGGCGGGCGGTGTTGTGAGCACCGCCCGCCACAATGCTGGAAATGGGGGATGCCACCGCCACCGTGGCGGTGGCATCCTAATCACATGTGCGGGACCGCCGCACACATAGCGGGCGGTCCCATTTACCGGGGCGATGGCGGGCGGACAAAGTCCGCCCGCCATCATAATCGGCCCCTAAGTATTTACTAGTTGGTTCTTAAAATGCAGAATCGTCGTGGGTCGCAATCCTACTACCTAACTCATGAATGTGAATGAGGGAGGTCGCAAATATGTGACTCACTTTACTGGAGACCAACAACAGGATGGTGGCCTGCTGGGGTCAGCAGGCCACTGAATCGGTAAGCATTCGAACCATTTCAGACCATCAAAATGATATCAGTACCTTAAAAAAAGCATTTTAATCCTGGTAAACACCAAATTGGAGCGATGCCAACCATTAAAATGGTTCGCGCACCTGCCCCATATGCAACATTTGAATGAAGCCTGTCAGTGTACATGCAAGTGCCCTAACTGCAATTTCGTAAGTGCATTAACAGCAAGCAGCGCGGCTAGGAAACATGGAGTTACTATAGCCCTCACTGTCAATCAGGTGCAAATTTATTACGATAATTAGAGGTTAACAATTACGGCAACATGCTGAGTTTTAGACCTTGGAATGAGGGATAGAACATTAAAGGCACTTGTTTGACTTTGGGTCAGTCTTGACTAATTGCGAATTTTGCACTGTTTGCCTTGCTCTTGGTTTAACATGGCAGAGGCCGAATTACGTGCTTAGCATGACTTCTGATTTTGGTGCAGATGTTTGCATTTGAATTGGAATTTTCACCTCACGCAGAAAGAGGGCCTTTCTGTGTTTTTAAACTGTGCTGTCTTCAGCTCAATGCCCCAGTCTTACAAAGAGTTTCAGGGCTAGTCTATGTTCAGAAACAAGCACAGCGTTCCATTCTGCCCAAGAGCACAAGATCGTGATATTACCCACTGATGTGGGTGGAAGCATGGTTTACCACGACTTGGAATATGAACACAGTCTTGGAATTACTAAACCACTCACAAGGTCGATAGGTTACAAATGATAAATACCTTTCAGCATTTATTATTACTATCGTGCCGGTTGAGGACGTTTTCATGGACACGGCTCCAACACATCTATACGGCTAATACCGTTTTGAAGTACAACATTCTACAAACACTCATAGGACTTTGCTCTACCATGAGCCTCACCTATATGTCCTAGGATTTGCTTCAATCCTTTCTGATTTGCGCGTCTGAGGATACACTTCATTCTTATATCCTATTGCCCTGAAGAAGCCCATCTTTGGGCGAAACGCGTTGGCTGGTTCTATCGTACGAAGCATAAGGAGAATAAACAGACCAGAAACGTTTATTTGCAAATACTTTTTATTGACGGGCTTTTATGTACTTAACTGTCTGTGTTTATATATTGCCTCTCATCCAACCAATTCACTTAGTTATATTCATGGTCTATAAGCAGCAGATCATTTGAGGTGGGCAATACTATATACCTTTTGTGACTAGTCCTGGTGGTGCAGTCAGCTATGACCCAGCTGCTATCATTTTCTCTTCGGTCATCCTAAGTCTCTACTGTTAATAACTGAACATTTACATCGTTCACAATGCAACCTGAATTATCTGTTTGTCACCTAATCAAAGTCAATATTATTACTCAACAGTTTTCATTTTATCAATATTGGAAGGATGAAACACTGAATCAGCCCTGTTAGGATCTATGTTGGGCCGATTAATGTAAGGGCGGGGCTAAGGGCCGTCATGGCCGCTCGGAGCTGAAGCTCCGTGGTGAACCCGCACTCCGGTATCCAGAGCGGCACTTTGCCGCGGTCATATCCTGCCGGAAACACCAGTCCCGAAATCGGAATGCTGGTGGATCACGTAGAAGGTACAACCGCCTTTCTACGATCCTGATCGGCCAAATTATGAGCAGCAACGTCCCCGTGAGAAAGTATGGGAGAGTGAGGAAGATGGCGGCGTGAGCTCTAGGCTCCGCTCTGGAGGACCAGACTAACCCTAATTGTGGAGCATTTGGCCAAAGAAAAACGGATCCTGACCGATAAACACCAGAGGCTTTTTCCACCTTGAAGAAATCTCGCCACCACTCCGATACGGTGGGCGGAATGAGGGAGGAGCAAGGCCGTTAAGAAAGCGGCTTTCATGGCAGATAGAAGCGGTAATAAATAATATGGTCGCCGCGCGCAAAGGTGCAGTAAACAGTAACTTTTGAGCCCCGATACCTCTATGCAACTGACCTGAGAGGTGCTGGGCCGAGCGGCTTCATGGGTGTTGTGCCCGCTGACATCGACGGCAATTTCGTTGACCGAACTAACACTCTGCGCAGTTTTTTGGCTTCTAAGAGCCCCCCATACCCGACAACAGCGGAGCTGATTCACCTCCATCCTGCATACCCGGGACTGACCTGTGAGCCCGCTGAGGATCGAGAGCTGCTGCGAGTCGGCACACCCTGATGGCCGAGAGGTGTACTCGTCACCCGGATCTGAGGGGAGTGGACCCTGCGCTGCGGCCTGGTGCGGTGAGTGCTGGCTGGGGGTTGGGGTAGCCCGTGTGCTGAGCGCGCTCCTGGTTCCGGGGCCTAGGCCCGATTCTCCGGATCGGGCCGGACTGTAGGGAGCGGCGGGGCTCACCCTGTGCTGCGGAGGCCCCATGCTTGTTCGAACACCGAGGGAAGGAGCAGCCGTGGTGAACCCTCAAAATGGCACCCATTACTCGCGGACCCGTTCCGGGCCGCCTCATTTCCGGCGTCACTTTCCCGGCAATGTTTTGAGGCCGCAGCGAGGTACCGCGCAGACAGCGCACCTCTAGCTTTGCACCTAAGCCCTGCGCCGATGTGTTGCAGACGGCGGGGCTCGGAGAAGAAAGATCGACATCGGGTGCTGGAGCGCGGGGGTATGGTGGCTGCCCGCCCCGAACCACTAATCATCGGAAGGCTCACCAGACCCTCCAGCACTCCTTCCCTCCCCTGGATACTAGGGAATAACAATCGCAGACGCGCTGGCCTCAGAAACGGGAGGCACTGCGCACACCATCACCTACCACGTCTTGTGCCACTTTATCCTCATTCTGAACGTTCTGGAGAACCTATGCCTGCTCCAATACGTGTCCTCTACAGAGATCCCTGCGGTCCATGAGTTGGCCTTCATTGGGTTCATGATCTTCTCCCGCAGCCTCATGATTCTGAACTATCTCCCCTGGATAATGAATGGGTTAATCACTGTTAGTTCTGAACATCATCCTCTGCAGAACTTAATATGATAACATCTGGATTGCTGATGTGCAGCGTACTATAAACTTCTGTGAATTGTGAAAAATAATTCGAATTACAAACTGTGTGCTTCATGTCCTGGATGGCAAAGCTTCTGGAATGGCCTGTGCTAGGTTTTTACCTTTGAGATGGGGCAAATTCATGGCCGCAGAGAGAAAACAGTCTGTCCCCTAACCGATGCTGTCCGTTCTCATTTAGTACTCTTTCTTTCTTTGTCTACTTCCTTTACTCCTATCCCCTCTCACCTGAATCTCTCCCCTTGCCTGCTACACCACCTAGCCCCCTGTCCTTTTGTGCCCTTTTGACTAAGCACTCCTTCTCCCCTTGTTGGGGAAAGATCCAATATTTATACTCTGGAGTCTCAACGAACCCGCTGAGAGAGTCCACAGCGCCAAGGGAGCCACCCACAGTAGAGGTATGGGATGGCACCCCTTGCCAAAGCACTCCCTCTCCCCTTTTTGGGGAAGGATCCAGTATGTAGGCCTTGGAGTCTCAGAGACCCCTCTGAGAGAGTCCACTGCGTATAGGGAACCTCTCGCAACAGAGATGGGGAAATTATACCACTTCCCCTGGGATCACAGCTTACTGGACGTTGGACGCAGCTTTGACTCGTCTACCGGTTAGTGTCCCCGTCACCCTCCCCCTCCTATTTCCATGCTGTGTCTATCACCCTCCCCTCCTCTTTCCCTCCTCCTTTCTCTGTCTACTTCCCCTGCTCCTACCCCCTCCCCTGAATCTCTCCCCTTGCCTGCTTTTTCCCTTACGTATATGTCCTTTTTGTAGTCTCGACCTTACATGTAACTATGTTTGCCAAGCTCTAATAACTGTGTAACCTTTGTAAGAATGTAACCTGCAACTATGGTCTGATACTCATGTAAAGCGCTCTGATACCTCCGGGTCTAGCCTGCGCTATATAAAACCTTTAAAATAAAAATAAATAAGCAGGTTTTGGCAGGCCATGCATGGTGTATTCACAAAATGAGAGGAAGATGATCTAATTGCAAGCACAACCCCCATGCTAATCATAAATTCACAATAGGTGCTTGAATCTGTGGAGTCAAATCTACATTACTCTGTTTAATATTTGCTCTCAAACAAAGGTATCCAAAAGATATTGAAGAGGAAGCCTCACCCACATGCTTCATCATAGGCGTCCTCACCACACCAAAGTAGGTGAATACATCTCTGGCGGACTCAACCAAATTGGGAGTTCTTATATAATTATTGTTCTGGACATAAGCAGAGATACAGTAATACAAATATATAACGGTCAACCCAAGGATTCCTTTTATTAGCAGGTACCCTTGATATTGTTAAAAGAGAGTCTCAAGTGGATTTTAGATGAAGTATAATGGTTCATTAATTCATTCATCAAAATGTTTCGACCAAATTTACAAGCCCAGAGGGTTGACGGTCTTCTTCCGGGACTATCTATTTCCTGCCTACCTATTGCATGCATTCAATGCAAAAAAATTAGGCGCAAGTCTCTCGTTCCGTTCTTAAGTTGTCCCTTTAGGACACCAAATAGAAATAGAAACATTGACAGGAAAATGAAGGATCCAATTCATTAACTGAGTCAGTAAAAGTAACTTGAATGATACAGAAGTGCATAATGATGTGTTTTCCATTAACAAATTCTTAATATACTCATCCCTACACATGGCCACTGAAAACAGACTAGTTGCATGTATCATGTTTGTTTCGTATCAATGTAAGACATAAACTTCATGCCAAGTCAGTTAACCCCTTCGCTGCTAGGCCTTTTCCCCCTGTGTGCTAAGTCTTTTTTTGTCTATCTGGGGTAGTTTGCGCTTAGGCCCCTGTAACATTTTGACCACATGAGGTATCCACGTCAAATTTGCGTCCTTTTCTTCCAACATCATGGGGATTGTAAAGGTACCCAGGGTTTGTTGATTCCCCAGGAGGAGACCCAGAAATTAGCCAAAATACAGCTAACGTTTGTTTTTTTGTGGAAAAATGCGAAAAAAGTGCTGCAGAAGAAAGCATCTGTTTTTTTCCCTGCAAATGGTATCAACAAAGGGTTTATGGTGCTGAAATCACCATCTTCCCAGCTTTCAGGGACTGACAGACTTTTGACAGAAAACCAATATTTTTCATACAGATTTGGCATTTTACTGGGACATAGCCTATTTTTTCTATTTTTTGTGCTTTTAACCTCCTTCCAGTTAATGGTAGAAATGGGTTTGAAAGCAATAATGGATCCTGAAAAGCTATACATTTCAAAAAAGTAGACAAACTTCTGAATTCAGCAAGGGGTCATTTTTGTAGATCCTTCAAAGGTGTTTTTTTATAGAAACTAACAGCTGAAAATGGGACAAATTGAAAATGAGTTGACAAAACACAGCCATTTGTGCCAACGTTTTCACCTGTAACTTCTTACAGGTATGACAGATATTTGAAAGCAATATACTGTTACATCCGCTGAACCCTTCTGGTTGTGGGCATATATAGGACTTGTAGGTTCACCAAGAACCCATGGAACCCAGAGCCAACAGGGCCGGACTGGGAACAGCAACCAGCCCTGGCAGGTTGCTTCTCCACCGGCCCTGGGAACGGGAGGGGAGGGGGGTGTTAGCCGCTAAGCACTGCTCCCGCTTATCTTACAGAGGGCCGATTTTGCAGCACTGCTGCAAAACCGGTACCCTGTAAGAAAAGCGGCCCCCTGTGGCCACAAAACCGGCCCCCACCCCTCCGGCCCAGCGGGGAAATGCCCTGTGCCCGCTACGGCCAGTCCAGCCCTGAGAGCCAATAACTGAGCAGTGTCTTGCAATGGTTTTTTATTGTGTACAGGGTATATAGCAATTCATTTGGGAAAATAAAAACAGTGAAAAATCGGTATGAAATACACCTATGTATTTCCGAAATGGGAACAAAATATAGAGTTTAGAAACAGTAGCTATTTGCATATCTCCGAAATTGTGGGTACCCATACTAGCATGTGAATTATAGGACATTTTTCAAAGTGACTTCTTTTTTACAAATTGTCTTACATTTGGAAGGCAAAATGCATCGAAAGTCAATAGGTAATAACAGTTGCTCTACAATTCTGTGTTCCCCTAAGTCTCCCGATAAAAATGGTAAATCACTTGTGTGGGTAGGCCTAGTGCCCGCAACAGGAAACGGCCCAAAACCCAACGTGGACACACCACATTTTTACAGTGAAAACTGACCCTTTCTTGGCAAAGTGCCTAGCTGTAGATTTTGAACCCTAGCTCTGCCGGCACCTACGGAAACCTAGCAAACCTATACATTTTTGAAAACTAGACACCCAGGGGAATCCAGGATGGGGTGACTTGTGTGGCTCTCACCAGGTTCTGTTACCCAGAATCCCTTGCATACCTCAAACTTTGTCCAAAAAAAATAATATTTTCCTCACATTTCTGTGATGAAAAGTTCTGGAATCTGCGTGGATCCACAAAATTCCACCCACCCCGCATTCCCCAAAGTCTTCCGATAAAAATAGTACCTCACATGTGTGGGTAGGCCTAGTGCCCGCAACAGGAAACGGCCCAAAACCCAACGTGGACACACCACATTTTTACAGTGAAAACTGACCCTTTCTTGGCAAAGTGCCTAGCTGTAGATTTTGAACGCTAGCTCTGCCGGCACCTACGGAAACCTAGCAAACCTATACATTTTTGAAAACTAGACACCCAAGGGAATCCAGGATGGGGTGACTTGTGTGGCTCTCACCAGGTTCTGTTACCCAAAATCCCTTGCAAACCTCAATCTTTGTAAAAAAAAAAAAAAACATTTTCCCCACATTTCTGTGATGGAAAGTTCTGGAATCTGCGTGGGTCCACAAATTTCCACCCACCCCGCATTCTCCAAAGTCTCCTGATAAAAATGGTACCTCACTCATGTGGGTGGGTCAAGAACCGCGACAGGCAAGGGCCCAAAACGTATTGGAGACATCAAAATTACCTATCACAAAACGACCTGGTTTTGCAAGGGGGGGACCTGGGTTTTTGGCCCCGGGCTCAGCAGTCATCTAGGGAAACCTCCCAAACCCACACATTTCTGAAAACTAGACACCCTGCGGACTCCAGTGAGGTATGGCTTGCGTGGATCCCCCAACGATTCCCTACCCAGAATCCCCTGCAAACCTCAAATTTAGCTGAACAAAATCAAATTTTCCTCACTTTTCTGTGTGGGAAAGCTGTGGGATCAGCGGGCTGACACAAATTTCCTACCACCTAGCGTTCCCCCAGGTCTCCCGATAAAAATGGTACCTAACTTGTGTGGGTAGGCATAGTGGCTGCAACAGGAAATGGCCCAAATTGTACCTTGGAGACTTCAAAATTACCTATCATAAAACTACCTAGTTTTGCGGGGGGCCTGGTTTTTTGGCCCTGGGCTCACAGCCATCTAGGGAAACCTACCAAACCCACACATTTCTGAAAACTAGACACCCCGGGGAGTCTAGTGAGGTATGGCTTGCATGGATCCCCCAACGTTTTCCTTCGCAGAATCCCCTGCAAACCTCAAATTTAGCTGAAAAAATCACGTTTTCCTCACATTTTTGTGTGGGATTACTGTGCCGGCACAAATGTCCTACCACGTAGCGTTCCCCTTGGTCTCCCGATAAAAATGATACCTGACTTGTGTGGCGGTCCAATGCAGAATCAGCTATCCAGGGGGGGCAGATTGGGGGCTACTGCCCCATCTGCCCCCAGGGGGGCAGAAAGACTGTCTGTGGCACAATTTTATGGGGGGAGCAAAGGCCCTTGGCCAAGGGGCCGCTCCCCCCTCCCTGGTGGCTAGTGGGTGGATCCCTGCTTGGGGATCGCCCTCCTGGGGAGATCCCCAAGCAGGGATCCACTAGGGAAGGGTACCATTGGAAAGGGGAGATTCTCCCCTTTCCAACGATACCTCTCCCAAGTGTTTCGGTGCTCGGGGGCTGAGATAGCCCCATGAGCACCGAAACAATGAAACTAAAACTAAGTTTCAGTTTCATTTTCAATGCAATGACGTCAGCGCGCCATGCACCCGATCGTCATTGCATTGGAAATGCAAAACAGCCTCGGGAGGTTGGGGAAGCTCTTCCCCAACCTCCAGAGGCCAACAAAAAAAAAAAGGAAATCCCTCTGCTGTCTGCAGCAGAGGGATTTAGTGCCCCTGTACTCATGACGGAATGGTTCCGTCATGAGCACAGGAGCACGGTCTTTTTGTCATCACGTGAGTATTGGTTGTTAAGTATTTTCTGGAAACCTCAGGTATCATCAAGATCGTGCCTTTTAACTCATTCCCCACTGTTAATGCTTACTGTAATGCCTATCTTATATCTTTGTGATGCGCCACATTCTGTAATATACAAATTATCATGCGCATCAACAAGGATTGCCGGGTTTCGATTTTAGGAATCAAAATTAGGATACTCAATCGTTGGCCCCTTTTGATATGTTGTTTGATATCAATATAAAATCCACATTGGACTGCGGTCTAATTGGGTGGCAATGACATATTGTATGGGTCACGGAACGGTTAAATAGAACAGAGCAATATGGCCGCAGCTCTAGATCCAAATAGAACAGTTGCTTTTCACCTTGTCCGTTCTTAATTTTGATGAAATTATGATGAGTGTACTTAACACAATGGCGGCAACCTCACACGCAAGAAGCATTTCTGAAATCTAGACATGGTTCGGGAACGCAATAATGCGGCGCTAAGACTCAGTGTTTTAAAGGGAGCTTGCTCCTATTTGAACACGCATGCTATTTTTTGCTATAAAAAAGATAAAAGTATCATAATTGAGACTTTTTTTTACTCGCGCTTATATTTTCTGTTATATGTTCTTTTTCCTCGCGACAGACAGCGGACCTATCATGGTCCAAGCACCTTTGAATCAACTGTATCTACTTGTCAGATCATCGGTGGGAATTCTTTTGGAAATCCAATACAGACAGCGATTGTAACAGTGGTTCGGTGAAACTTTGGTTTATCGTAAGATGCATTTTTGTATGCATCGCCTGAGTAGGCACCTAATTAGCAACTGACTTGACCTGCATATTGGAGAGAGTGTGCATTTCACTTAGTGTCGTTTCCCTTCTCCTTTTTTCTTTTTCTCCTCCCTGCCATATAGAATCGAGGCAGTTGAACATACATTCAACTTAGAGGGAGATTTATGTCTTCCGAACGACTTGTTCCTTACATCCAAATTTAACTGCCTGTATACTTTTGAGAGAAGGTGAGGTACATGCGACCGTATTCCACACCTTTATTATGGGTTGTATTTTCATGGCTCCACTTTGCCAAATCTTGGGTTTTGTCTCTGCACTAATTTTTCTATAAATGGCATGAAACATCCATGATTTACTACCTGGTTGACATCATTTCTCTATTGGGTAGGGGTTATATATCCAAATGCACAGGGCACCATTTACAACACATATGGTGGCTTCTCTTTTCTTTTCTTGTCCTCATTATTTTTAAATAAAATTGCGAAGATTTTCATCCTTGGGTTGGTATTGTGCACTCAATCTTGCATGTCTAATGAGGCACAATTTTTTATATTGTTAGTGTTTTTATCTTGAATAAAATATTGTGTTACAAATTTGTTTATATATATAATTTTGCAGCCGTGAGAAAGTCCAGGAGGAGGAAACGCGTGTCGGCTGCCGTTTGTTGTCTTTTATGGAATAAAAGTGAATGACTGGACATTTCAACAGCTGTGGATCGCTTATTGGGACATCATCCTTGAAACTGAACTTATTGACTGTGCTTTTGTCACCATATGACTAATTAAGGATTATAGTGACATTGCTTTGGTGTGCTTTGGTGCTGTATGGTAGATAGTTGCATCTAGACTACGTTGTAGGTCTAGTAGATTTATACCCAAGGTGGGTGGTATTTAGCACCATGGGAGCACCCAATAAATATGATGCGATACAAATTGAATGCTGACTGTATGACTAACTGACATATCGATGTGCTGATCGGGAAGCATATCCACCGGTTTTTTGTATATATTTTTGGCAAATGTATTGATGTGGGCTTGAATGTTCAGGTTCTTGTCCAGTGTGATTCCTAGTGATTTGGCTGAATCCACTATGCTCGGGGTGCAGTTCAGCGTGGTGATCGATTTGGTCCATTCAAGTATGTCAGTGGAACTTTTAGGAGGGGAGATTAGTAAGAATTTGTTTTTTGTGCATCAAGTTTGAGCTGGTTGCTAGCAAGCCATTGTACAGTCAGCTTTAGAGCCTCGTTTATTGTTTTGATCTCCTCTAGGGATGAAATTTTGATGTAGATCTGTGTGTCGTCTGCGTACATGTGGAAAGAGATGTTGGCGATACGCAGTAATTCAGTTAACGGTTCCAGATAGAGGTTAAAAAGAGTTGGGGAGAGAGTTGAGCCTTGTGGGACTCCAATCGTAATCAGAGAAGGAGAGGATAGATTTTGATTAACTAAGAATCTTGGGAGCGGTTCCGTAAGAAAGATTTAAACCATTCAAGAACGGCTCCCCCTAATCCCATCCTGTTTTCAAGACGTTCTAGCAACTTCTCATGGTTAACTGTGTCGAACGCTGATGATAGGTCCAACAGAATTAAGAGACACTTTTTGCCTTGGTCTAGAGCTTGAAGGGTGTCATCTAATATATGGAGAATAGTAGTTTCGGTATTGTGGTCTGGCCTGAAACCAGATTGGCATTCGTCTAGCAGATTGAATTTGGCGATGTGTTGGCTAAGTTGTTGTTGCACACATTTCCCAAGTACTTTCGCTAGTAGAGGAATATTAGATATTGGTCTGAAATTGTCTGGTTCAGAAGGATTCAGTGTAGGTTTTTTAAAATGGGGATGACTTGACCAGCTTATAGAGAGTCAGGTATGGACCCTTGCGTTAGGGAAGTGTTGATTATTGTAGTCCAGATGGGTATGATAAATTGGTTGGTTGTGGACAGGCAGTTGGAGGGGAGCGGGTCATTAAAATGGTTATTCGGTTTTATGGACGATAGGATTTTCAAGATGTTGTGGTCGTCATATAAATTGAAGGCAGTCCAGTGAGCTTCGTTTTTGGGTACTGCCTGGCGGGAGTGTGGGGAAACATTGATTAGTGTCACCGAAGGATGTGACAGGACAATAGCAGCGGAATTCAGTTTGTTTTCCAAAGAGTTGATTTTGGATGAAAAGAAGGTGGAGAACTCATCACAGGTTATTAGGGATTTTGTTGTTTCTTTAGAGGTTTTTGCCCGTTTGTTTGATTGTTTTTTTACCATTTCAAAGAGCTTAGGAGGTCTGTTCTTAGTGTTCTACAGTTCCAATCTAAAGAATTCTTTTTTTGAGTTGAGAATGCTTTTGTTGTATGCATTTCTGGTCTTTCTGAGACGTTTTAGCTGGGGGGAGGAGGGGTGTTGTCTCCATTTCCTTTCGGTTAGTCGAAGATTTCTCCTTTCATTGTTTAGGGACCCATTAAACCAGGGATTTCTGTCTTTAACCTGAATTCTTTTCAGTTTTAAAGGGGCTAGTGAGTCAATTATATCAGACATTGTTGACTTGTAGTGCTCTGTAAGTTCGCTGACATTTGATAGCTTGGGGGAGGGGGGAGATCCTTTTCGCAACGTGCTGCCAGCTTCTCATAGTCTAGGCTTTTTGTGTCCCTAAGCCATAATTTCGGTTTCACTGGTTGCGCTGATCTTTTCTTATGTACGCCCGGTATTAGGAAGGTAATACCGTGGTGGTCTGACCAGTCGCAAGAAGCAATTGAGGTTAGCCTAACCGCCTTTTCCTTTGAGAAGATCCAATCCAGCATGGGGCCTTTCGTGTGGGTTGGTAGAGTGCAGGCTTGAGTAAGTGTTTGATCTGCTAGGAAATCTTTAAGGATGTTGACCTGAATGTCATTAAGGTCGTTCCAATGAAGATTATAGTCTCCTAGAAATATATCATTGGTGGGGGGAGGCATTTGCTGTAATGATTTTCATGAGGTGGTCGATGAATGGGTCATTCTTACCTGGGGGGTAGTAGAAGTTGTGCAATTTGCACAATTGGTTAGAGTCGTTACTTACAGAGAGTGCGAGATATTCGCAGGAGTCAAGAGGATCAGATTGAAGTTGGGTAATGGAGAGGTCAGAGCGGTGGATGCAAGCGATACCTACCCCTTTTTAGGTCGAACCTATACAGCGCTTGCTCAGTTAGGTGACCTGTTGTATGTGCTTTGTGGGTTCTAACTCCTCCCACGCTTTGGATTGGCTTTTTTAGGTGTCATTTAAAAATCGTAGCCTTTAAATGGCTAGTGGGTGGTGCATGACCCACCTTTTTTAGAAAGTTTCATCCCCTGGAGTATTGCTGCGGGAATGAGCAGGGACACGCACACAGTCCCTGCCTTTCCATTTCCACCTACTGGGAACAAAGGACAAGGGAACCCTACTCACACAGAGCCTGGGTACGTAAATTAGCAAGGAAACAATGGCTCCTGTGGATTAATAAAGATTATTCTTAATAGAGTATGCACAATGGCAATGTACAGGGTTAAATTGATGTCAAAAAGAGAGCTAGTCATATACACCATGGATACGATCAGTTTGTAGAATTGTTTATGCAGTGAGTGGGTAAAGTCAACAATACATACATGGGGCTTAGAAGTTGAAATACTTATTTACAACAAATGATAATTAAACAGTAGTGAAAGGTGTCCCAGTGAAAAACGGTTGGAACCTAAACTAATGGTGACATATTTTGTGACATATGTACAAGGTTTCCTTTCAAAACATTTGAGCGACCATTAGAAAATATACATTGTATTGAACAGCACTCTATGCAATGATAAGTGCTGAGTAATGGATGGGCACTGAAAGGGTTTCCAGGTTTGCACCCATAGTTTGGTGGCAACGACTGAGAGAGTACTCTGCCATCTAACAGGTGGAGTTCCCTATAAAAAACACAAGTGCTGATCCTTTAACAAATCTATCTAGAAAACTCCTGTAGAATGCACACTTTGAAAATAAAGATGAGGGAGTAGACATGCTGGTGTTATGTTGGAAAGCTGTGCTTCTGCTTAATGTACCGTAGGTGTGTTCCTGTGTCCTGGATTATGTGCCAGGCAAAGCGAAGGGACTGCAAAATGACCTTGGACACATGGTGCCCAGCCTAAATCATTTTAAAGGGGTAGTCTCTCAGCCAAGTCTTTTCTGCCATGTTTACAGCTAAAGCCGGGAATGATGTAAAGGCGGCTTTCTTTTATATTTATTGAATTTTATAGCATTTGCGGCACGCCGCGTTTTAGCTTCATATGTTTAAAGCTAAAGCACGGTGTGCCGCAAATACTACAAAAGTAAAAAAAATACAAAAGAAAGGCAGATGGCTGCCATGTTGAAAGCTAAAGTCCCCATCATGGCCGCTCGGAGCTGATGCTCCTTGGTGAACCCCTTTTTTCAGCCTCCTGAGTGGTGTTCCGCCCCTAAACATGGACCAGAGTCTGCATACTCTTCACGCTAAGTGAACCTAGACCTGCTGAGGAGAGACGACTGCCAGAGTGATGGAGGTTGATGCGGGCGACCCTTACCAGTATCACCGGGATTGATGCCGCTGACTTAAATATGACGATGCTCCCGGGCGGAAACTATTTGTTTGTACTGACTGCTGAGCCCGAGCAACCATGGCCGAAGCCCGGTGGAGCTGTTTAGGCAGCTATAGAGGAGATTGGCTTTGGTTTCACCCCTTGGCCATCACCTACCCAGCCGGACCTTGGACAATGTTTTTCCTCGTCTCTGCTGTGTTTCCTTTCCCTCCCATGCCACCTCCCTCCGTGATCCTGTGGCTGCCTCCCTCTCCCTGCCCTGCCTGACTTTGTTTGTTTTCCTCCTACCCCCTTGTCTCAATCCCCCCCGCCTACCCCATGCTTCAAGTGACATATCTGTTTTTATTTTATGTTTTTGTAACTGATGTAACTTCTGTACAACTGTTCTCATGTAAAGCGCTCTGATACCTCCGGGTCTAGCCAGCGCTATATAAAACTCTTCAAATAAATAAATAAATAAAGCCAGCAATGCTGGAAAGGCGGCCGCCTTTCTTTTCTATTTATTTTAGTGCACACCTTGCCAAGGAATTACGACACTGAAAGAATGTGCCTGGCGCTGCAATGGGGCTGCCTGCTTGGCTACTTTATCTCTGTCCTGCCAAGGAATGAGCCAATCAACTGTGGATAAAGTCGAACACGGAACTCTAGTGATGAGGAAAGCTGACCTGCAAGATCAAGCGGCGTAAAAGAAATAAAAACAATGCCTTTAGAAAGCACATTAGCAAACTTAACAAAATCCTGTGATTTTCTGTCTACAGAAACTACTGCGAAGCTTTATAATCTTTTGATCTCAGGTTCACTGAGCACAGAGCGTGCACTGATTCCCGCAGGCTCAGAAATACTTCATACCAGATGTGCAGATCGATGACAGTCTGTACAAACTTCCTATTTCGGTGGAGGTCACGTGGGAGACCGCTTCCTCCCAAAGGAAGGTCCACGGAGCGGGTAAGGCAGAAGTGCACAAAAGGTGGAACGAATACAAGATTACAGTAGACCTCCTGCCTATGAGGGTAGACTGGCATATACACAAATCTTAAAGAAATTCTGTAGCGCAGTACCCTGAAGACAGCAACCCGGCCCGTGCAGATGCCAGGATCTGGTCTAACAGCTACCAGATGTGGCTTCTCACTGTACAGCGCATCATGTGATGTCAATCAAGAACAGTATTAATGCATCTCTGCTCTCTCAAGTCAAGTGCATGTGGTCCACAGTAAGACAAATAAGTGGCCCTCGTTTACAGTGGACTCATCTACCTCTAAATATTAGTCATTAACTCGTTCACTAAATTTTCTAGTTATTTAATATGTAGCATTTGCGGCATGCCGCGTTTTAGCTTAAGATGTTTAAAGCTAAAAAGTGGCATGCTGCGAATGCTACAAAAGTAAATAAATAAATAGAAAAGAAAGGTGGGCGGCCACCATGTTTAAACTAAAGCCGGCATTGATGTAAAGGCGGCCGCCAGCCTTTCTTTTCTATTTATTTACTTTTGTAGCATTGCGGCACGCCACCCTTTAGCTTCTCGTTTAAAGGTAAAGCGCAGCGTGCCACGAATGCTACAAGTGAAATAAATAGAAAAGAAAGGTGGGTGACCGCCATGTTTAAAGCTTAAAGGATACCTTCACATGAAGAAATTTACAAGTTGCAACCCAAAAAAGAGTGCGCAAACACAAAGGAAAAAACCTTCAGAGAAAGGATACCCGTAATAGGCCAATACTCCAGGGGAGGAGTAAGACACGATAAGGAGGGACACATAACAAGAAGGAACCATAAAGAAGAAAAGCATTTTGGAACAACACACACTTTAACCAAACAGCAGTGAGGGCATTGCCAAAGCCCATAGAAGGGAAAAAGGAGTGTCTCGAATACAGCTCATGTGCGCTGCCTAGGCTCGACCTAAAAAATTAGGGTTGCCTTCTTGGATGGATGTGTTCAAATACATACTTGAGTTAGGGAATGCTGAGGAAGGATTTTAAAGTTTGAAATAATATTTTTTCAAGTCCCCTTTGAACATTATTCTGACACAGGTTTCTTCATAGATCCCACAGCAATTCGAATTTACTTTCCTGAAGTGCGAAGCACCACAAGGGTTTTCTTTGAGTCTTGTTTTCTTTAGTATAGAAACAGCCTCACTGGAGATGGTGATCAGGTGATTTGCCTGATCTTCTATCCATATGGAGACAGTGCACAAATATTGGTGCTACTAAATAATATATTGGCTAAAGCTTCCTCTTTTCCTCTTTCTTTCAAACATGCCCTAGCTCTAGCAGACTTGATGTCAGCTACGACATATAATTGCAACTGTGAGAAGGTTGAAATGCTCATCACAGTGGTGACTTCTGCCCTTCTCTATCAGCATCACTGTTTGGTGACTCCCAAACTTCTCTCTGGTACATACACCAGTGAAGCCAGAACTCCAGGCGTGTTTGATTCAGGTCTAACGTTTAGTCCTCACATAAGTAAACTGCCTCTACCTGGCTTATCATCCTGGGAATGTTAAGGAAAATGCTCCCATTTCTCCATATTGATGGCAAAAGCCTTGTTAATCAAGTGACTACATCATATAAGTTAGATTATGAAAATGTCATTTTAACAGGGTGTGCCCAAGTCTTTGATCAAAAAACTTTAGCTAGTCCAAAAAAACACTATTTGACTACTAATGGGCCTGAGAATTACTGAATCAGCATTGTCCAGTTTATCAAAGATGCACTGACCCAGTAGCCAAGAGAAGCTCTTTCACAGCCTTTTGAATGTTTCAATAAGCTATCCATAGAAGCTGGCTGAAAGATTTGTTAGAAATAAAAAAAAAATCTAATGCGCTCATGGGCTCTTACATCTGCTAGCTAGGCATACTCAAATGTTCTGCATTTCAGATGTCCCAGATATCCCTGAGAGGTCCCTGTTCTGGTGGCTGCTCCTTCTTCTACAAAAGGGCAGTTTTGTAAAACTTGTTCCGCCTATCTTTGTGTCAAAATCTAGACCTGTGATTATTAAGAAATAACTTAAAACCCATGTGTTCAGAATTCAAAGGCTTTACTGTTAGATGGGGAGTTCAAGTGCCAGGAAATCCTTGGTATACTAATTCAAATTTAAATGAAATTAATTCATTCATCTTTCATAGATCACCTTAAGGCACACGTTTCCGAAATCCATCACATTGCACATATAATCTACTTGATCCGTGGGTAAACATTACCACTTCTATACCAGGAAAACACCCTAAATGTATTCAAGACTGGCGTACAGTGTGGGTTGTAGGAAAGTACTCCTTTTGGCATGGTTACCCCCACTTCTTGCCTGACTCTGATGCATATTTGACTGAATGTGTACTGGGTTCCTGCTTACAGGTTTGCAGGGCCTGTGTTCTTTACCAAAACTGTATCTTTGTTTCCACAATTGGCACACCTCTGACACACATATAAGTCCCTTGTAAAAGGTACTAGTGGTACCAATGGCCTTGAGACCAGAGAAGGTCTCTAAGGGCTTCAGCATGTATTGTACCACCCTAAGAGACCCCTCACCAAACACATGCACACTGCCATTGCAGCCGGTGTGTTTTGGTGCAGATAAAAGTCAAGAGTTGACCTGGCACACATCCCTTTGTGCCAGGCCTACCAGCACTGCAAGAGGCATAGGTAAGCCACCCCTACAGCAGGCCTTAAAACCCTAAGGCAGGGTGCACTATACCTCTTGTGAGGGCATAACTGCATGAGCAGGTATGGGTCTAGAGTGTCTAAGTCCATTCTTAGACATTATAAGTGTACAGTGAAGCCATACTGAGTACTTGGGCTGGGGGCTTGTCACTACGAGGTCCACAGCTCCACAATGGCTTCACTGCATTCCAAGATGTTTGGTACCAAATATCTCAGATTAATGAGACAACACTGATGCCAGTGTTGGATTAATTAATAAATGCACTCAGAGGGCACCTCAGATATGCCCCCTGCAAACCTACTAAACCACTGGTGTGTGCCTGACTGGTCCGCACCAACTTGCCACTTCTAGGCATGTTTCTGACACCCTGAGGTGGAAGGCTTTTGTTCTTGTGGGTCAGAAACATAGCCTGCTCTGGGTGGAGGTACTTCACACCTACCCCCAAGCAGGAACAGCATAGCACGGCAGTGAGCCTCAAATGCTTCCTGCCCTTTGTTATGCTACCCAGGGCCTCTCCAGCTACTAGAGATGACCCCCCTCCCTGACCAGGCCCCACTTTTGGTGGCAAGGTCAGCGGGAAAATTAGTAGGCAAGAGAGTTGTGTCCCCTCTCAGCCAGGACCACCCCTAGAATCCCCTGAGCTAAAGTGAGCACCTCCTTTGAAAATCCTCCATATTGTTTTGGAGGATTTTAGCCAATAGGGTTAGGGGTATGACCCCTCCTGTGAGGGAGTGGACATACAAAGGGTGTAGTCACCCTAAAATCAAGTGGCCCATTAGCTACTATTTTCTAACCCCTGTAATGCCCCTGAATTGAGTATTTAGGGGCAGCCCTGAACCTTAATCCTCAGATTACAGAAGACCTATGAAGAAAAAGGGTAAAGAAGAGCTGTGCAGCAGCGAAGACTGAAGACCCCAACTGACTTAGCCCCACCTGTCCGCAGCCCTCAAAGACCCTGCTACAGAACAGCGACTCGTCCTGCAGCCCAGCGACCTCCAGAATCCTGGGAGGACTGCCTACCTTCTAAAAAGACTCCTGATCTCCCATGGACAACGGACCTGACCAGAAGAAAAACAAGTTTAAAGACCAAAGCTCTGCCTGTGGAACTGCAAAGTCGACCACCTCTGCACCCGACGCCCATGGCCCGAGTCCAAGAGGCCCACCAGTAAGAAAAGGTTCCCCAGCAGTCCTGAGCATTAGTCCCTTGTGGGTTGACCCCTGCCGGACTCCTTGTCAGTGCCTGCAGCCTCTGCATGACAACCCCCCCCCCAACCGCGGCTGCACTGGTATGCTGACTTTCGACACCAAAGGACACCCCTGCACCAGGGGGTCCTGGGCCTTGGGGAGAACTACCAATGGTGTTGCGACGCTCCAGCACATCCCAACTTACCTATGCAGCTGTAGGTTTCTTTCGTCCAGCCTCCTGACCTGAGCCTGCAGCCTTTTTCCAAGTTCGAGATTCCCCATTGGTTTGCATTGGGCGCCCAATGCTGTGTTGGCACTATGTACCCAACCGCCCCTGTGCCACTGGATGTGTGAGCTTGGTGCTGCCTTGTGCCCCCCCACCTGTGATAACCTTAACCCCGGAGACTGGGTTCCAAAACCGTGCTACTCAACTGAAAGTAGTAGCACTTTGATTGCCCCCTTTCTCCACTGGATAACATTGGCACAGATACCAAGTTTGACCTCTGCCCCCGGCCTACACCTGTGCCGCTCGTGGTGCACTCAGGTCTCTTACCTGAACCTTACCTGGTACTGATTCTTCGTTCAAAAGCTTCATTTCATAAAACGTTTACTTACCTGCAAATTGCTGATTGTGTTTCCTCCCACAGGATAATATTGTTTTGAGTGAAAAATCCACTTTTGATATTGAAAAACAGTGATATTGCAAAACGTATTTTACTGCAACAAAGTATCTTTAGGCCTATAAAATAAATATACTAAAAGTAATATTTTTACAAACCATTGGTCTCGGATTAAGTCATTGAGTGTGTGTAATAATTTCTTGCCTGTGTGTGTACAACAAATGTTTAGCACTGCCCTCTGATAAGCCTAACTGATCGCCACACTACCACAAAAGAGAGCATTAGTATTATCGACTTCAGCCTCTGTAAAGCCTCTGGGGATCCACTGGACTCTGTGCACACTATACCTTACTTTGGCATAGTATATACAGAGCAAGCTTCCTACATTGGTGGAGCGGTGGTGAGGTCTACGACTTTGCATTTGCTGGACCACACTGACAAAAAGCGACCACAGAACTACAATTCAAAATTGCCTTTAGATTTAACTGTATTTTTGAATAGACAATTTTTCCCAATGTTTTTAATTCTTGTTAGGGCCTTGGTTAAGTCCCGTTAGCATTTTTAAAAGTTTAAAGCCTACTGTAGTTAGGGGTAAGAGTGCCTAGAAGTTTTTAGGTCGAGCATTCGAGACCTCTTGTATATACTTTAGTATATACTTATTAGGTCGAGCTAGACAGTGCATGCACTATCTCTTCGAGACCTGCTGTAATCAGTCTGTGGGCATCAAGTCCATCCTCTTTCTTGCAAATGCTTTGCATTTGTCTGTGTCAGTGTCCTTTAAAAATCCTTGGTTGCTAGTGGTCAGGCCAGCCTCTTTGTCCCTCCTTTCTCTCTTCTGTTCCTCCCACAGAGCAGGGACTTAGTACTGTCTCATTCCGCTATGGTTCTTCATCTCTTCTTTGGGGGACTACTTTTTTTCTTCGTTTCCTGCTCTGTTACTGTTTGCATGTGTTTGGTTTTGGCATCATTGCTGCTTGGATTTAACTATAGCATTTCTCCCACCCACCCACCTCCCCTTAATGCCACGGTTGTGTTAGTTCTGCCTCCAGGGGTGTGCCCAACTCACTTGGTTGTATTTTATTTAGCCTTTTTGCAATTTTCGATCTCGATTATGAGTTGGGCTTTTTTTAGTAGGATATTTGTTTGGTTTTGGGCTCCCTTTTAAGGGGGATTGGGCTTGTTTGCTTTCCCTCCACTCGTGACCTCGAGCTCAGCTAGGTATTGTTGAGTATTCCTCATTTTGTTTTCATGAGTATGTAGATTTTAATTTTTTGTTTTAATGACGATTGTCATGTCGATATATGTAAAAGAGATATGATAAAGATATAAATGTCTATATGCATACTTAATACCACTCAATAAATCAATATTTACTACTAAGACAAATATTCTTTTCACGTACTTTAGTCAAAAAATTGCTTTACTTAATCATTGCTTAGGGTCTTCTAAAACCAGCGTGCCTTAAGTTGCTCAGGTTCGACCGTGCAGGAGTTCTAACCATTCAGCAGGACTACCTTGGCCGCCATGTTCAAAGGTGGCTGTGTGTGTTCAAAATACACGGTACAATAGGCCAGTTACATTACATATTTAAAAGTGTTCATTAAAATATCACTAAATCATACGACTCAGCGCTAAACATTACTTTTTGCCACCACATATTCATAAATGTCATTTACGTCACGCAGCTCGGATTACTTTGGCCTCGATTGCTCTTTCTTTGGAGTTCATGACGCACCAACTCTAGTATTGTTGTCTGTTGTTTATGTCTACGGACAGTCTGCCAGCGGGGACAGTATTCAGAAGTTGAGGAAGCACCGAGGGCAGAGAGCTGGCCGGTGGTGATGCAGGCTAAAGTGTGACAGATTTCAACTGCTGTGCTTAGATCCACTTATCTTGCTGCTGCCTCCTTATTCCTGCATTTGCCGTGATCGCCGGACAGCATGAAGGTGACTGTTGACTTCGAGGAGTGCTTAAAGGACTCTCCCCGTTTCCCTTACAAAAGGGCCCTGCTGTCCTTTGTATTTCTCGCACTTCTCACCTGTACACCATTGATAGCAATTTTTGTGTAATCGGGCTAATGGGCAGAACAGCAGGCATAGCGGATGTCTTTAAGAAATTGCTCAGAAATGCACGACACTCATCTACTGAACTTATTAAAAACATTTGTTCAGGGAAGTGCACAATATCATATTAATAAATCATCTCTGATTAACACCAGAAGCAAGTCTTGTGACGGTGATGAACCCCTGTGGCTCAAGATTCTGGTTTCAAACATGCTAAAAATTTATTTGAATTACTTAAAATCAGGTTATTGATGTGGTTTGGTGCCGGATGAAAGGCAACCCTTATTTAAATTAATGGTTTCATAGTTTTTCAACCATGAGTGTTTTACATGCCAGTAACACACTTTTGAAAATGCAAATACCTACTTATAAATAAGGCCTCCTTCTTTGCGCATTTATTCACATAATAAACCCCTTATCAAAATAAACAGATCTATTATTTCGATCTAACACTATGACCTTAAATGTAATTACATTGTAGCAGACTTCAGCAATTTATTAATACAATGTGCCAACAGGCTCTGTGAAAATAATTTTAAAAACAATGTGCCTCCATGCTCCGTTCTCAATAGAAATGTCACTGTTTCTGAACTAAATAAAAATTTAAAAAAGAAAGCTATGTTGCCTGTTACATTTGAGTTTTAATGTGGTACTAACATATGGTTATTGTTTATGGTGCTAATTTGCACTAAAGGCCAAGGTAATTGTAATTATGCAACATAAACACCAAAACAATGCTGTGGTGTTGAAGTAATTATTTGTTGATACAAGGCGAGTTATCACCTTTGCTGTACGCATAATTTATTTACCATTGCACCAATTTTTTGTTGTCCATGCTGCATAATTCCAATGTCCCTGGTGTTTAGTGTGATTTTGCACACTGTTCCCAATTTGCAACAATGTACCAGCATGGTCCGTTTGAGACATAAACAAATGTTTTCGTCCATAAATTAATAATTTAAATAGAAATCCATACAATCTGTCATAACATTTTGATCCTACCAGTAACTTTTTTGCATTTTTTAAATGGTTGATGTATATCTGTTTAGGACATAAAGAAACATATTGAGCCGTAAATAAATAATTTACTTAGAAATCCACGCCACATCACACAATTCCATTCACATAATTCAACAACACACAAATCTAATACAACCCATCTCTCTGTCGCACTTCCACCAACCCTATCATCTCTCCACAACACACCAACTACCCCTCTCATCTCTCCCTCACACTCCTACTACCCCCTCATCTCCCAATCCCACCTCATCTCCCAATCCCACCTCCTTTCTCATCCCTCCCTATCTATAAATACCTGCTCACACATGCTAACTTCCTATACCTCCTAGCGCTGTACACTAGTCCACCTCTCACCTCATCACCCACCCCGCCTGGGTGCCCCACCCACTTGTCCCTCTAGAGAGAGATCTCGTACCATATATCACCCCTCTCTCTCTCATGCACTCCTCCCTTTCTATCTACTCTCTGCAGCTCTCAACCTTATCTATTCACCATGCCACATAATTCCACTACACAAATACACCACACAATACCACCCCACTCAATTCCACAACTAACAATTCCAATCTAACTCACATAATTCAACTCCACACCACATACATCCACAACACTCAAAACAAAAAGCACATGGGTAAAAAACATTATCATTTACAACACCAATAGCTCTAACTCTCGCAAATGCGAGACCTATTGCATTGCAAATACTTGTATGTGTATGTACTTTGTGGGCTCTGGAGACCAGCCCTAGGACTTGTCTGCTTCCACTTAGGGACTTTTTTTTCTGTTCAACTGCCTCTATTTAACTGTCTTGATAGAAAACGACCAGTAGAGGTCAGTAAAATACCAGAATTGCTTTCTGCTTGTTCAACTGCCTCTATTTAACTGTCTTGATAGAAAACGACCAGTAGAGGTTAGTAAAATACCAGAATTGCTTTCTGCTGAGGGACGTTCTTTTTTTTATTTTTCTGGCAACTGCCTCTATTTAACTTTCTTGATAGAAAACGACCAGCAGAGGTCAGTAAAATACCAGAATCACTTCAGCATTTTCTAGATTCCAGTCCATAGAAATGGTCTTCCACGAGCACCCGTAGACAATATTATTTTTTTTAAATCTTGTATTTTCAGTGATATGACCACCAAAGGCCGTGATTTTATATTAAAAACAGAGCTTTGGACTATACGATTTCCCGCTGAAAGGCAATATTTCTCTCCATGTGTTCTCATACCTGGCCTGTCACGCAGTTTGGTGCTTACTTTCCCTCCATGTTAAAGAACAGTAGATGTTTCAGCACCCAGGCTAATATGCTGCATAGCTAAATACATATAAGGTCCAAAAGGCAAGACCGATTGCATTGCAAATGCTTGTTCTTTTAGTCCCTTTAAAAAGGCCTCAACTTTAGTAAATTAATGGGAGATACAGAGAATGTGGTTGTGGAACTCAACCTGATCCCTTACCTCCATCTTGGCATGAAGGAGTTAAGGACCCTCTGTTGACTCACGAAAATGTAATCTGGTTCCAATTCTACCAAGAACAAGCTCCAGGAGCTCATGGCAGAATATGCTAAGGAACAACCTTCTGAAGAGGAAGACCTCCTTGCAGAAGGAGACAGTGTTGATGAGGGGGACAATTCCCAACCCCCTCGCCTAGTTAGATAAGATGTTGTTCCAGCACCCATATTTCCAAAAATAGTGCTACGGGTACCTAGCACCCACACAGGGGTGTTAGGCACCCCAAGCAGCATTGAGGACAGCCTCAATGAGGAGGACATCCTTTTAGCAAGGTTGACTTGTGAATAAGGTGGGTAGGATGGGTGGGGAAAGCCAGTAAGACAAAGGAGGGGGATTGTGTGATTTAGAATTTTCGGGATCCTGCTCTCGCGGAAAAGAAAAGATATTCAGTATAGTGGATGAGAGATAATACTGCTGTTCATTTGTGCATGAAATCAGCAGCTTGCATCCTCTGCTGACTTTCCCCCAATCATAGTTTGCTAACCTGAAAATGAAGTAATTAGACAGAGAAAGCCTATTGCAGGACTCACCGAAGCATTATAAACAAGAACAATGGGAGGCTCTCCAGTTGTGGATGGCCTTGGGTAAGCTATAGGGCTTCTTTGGGAGGGGCCTGGCCCATCTGGCCCTCCCTCTAGACAGACCCTTCAGCATTTCGCAATTTGCATGATAATCACGAAATCAGCTGAGGAGCAAAACGAACGCAATATTTATCTTTTTAGCCGCTAAAAAAGGTCTCGGGCAGACAGCCCAAAAAAATTGTGCCATCTGATTGGCTGCGTGCACACACGTCACTACGTGGCACTTTACAGCTGCCTGCTTCCTCCTGTGCTTTAGGAATCGTGTCAATGGGCCGTGCGGGACATTAAGTTCAAAGCTTGCATACTCAGCTGGGTGCCCCTCACAGAACAAAGGGGAAAACAATGCTGTTGAAAGCAAGGTGAGATAACATAAGTAGAGTTTCGCTGGCAAAGTCTGTAAAGTGGCGCTTGTGCGCACAGACTGGAAACTGAAGGGAATAGTCTCTGTGTTCAGGTAGCTCAAACAGTTTGTGACCACTTGCACACTAAAAGGGTCATGTTGCTCTCCCGGCACGTATGCACTGTGTAAAACGTATGTGGCTGTCACTTGCAAACTGAAGCCTTTTGAGACAGACCTCCAATTTTGTGATAAATGGATGAAAACAAAACATGGTATGAGGATTAGGCAGAGCGCTGATGATATAGATACTATCTGCAGCTCCTTTTGTCTTTTACTATTATGGTAAAAACCATAATAGTAAAAGACAGAAGATGCGGCAGATAGTATATGTGTAATCAGTGGAAGCATTGCAACCAGTGCTTAGACAGTGTTTTGGATGCTGACGCTGTCCCGCCCATCTGCGACAGAGGTCTTCAGCGTAGTCCATACTGGCCGCAGATTTGTGGACTGTTTGTGGAGGCAATCCAGAAGCTATTGAAATATCGCATGCTGTTAAGAACAGTTGTGAAAGGCACATGGAAGGACTCAGACTGCATGTCAGGTGTCCCAGGGGCGCTCAGAGATCGAGAAGGATGACTCGCCAGAGTTGCAGGGGGTAATTTAGAAAATGGACAATGGAGGCAGCACGATAGGAATCGGCCTGACTCACACGTGGCAAGGGGCAACCCTCCAACAGGAAAGGGACTGCAAGAGAGAGCAGAGACGAGCGGCACCCGCGTAAAGGAGAAGATAGCAAGCCTCGCTCTCTTGAACCCCAGAAACATCTTCCAACATCCTCTCTGGGATGGAGAGTGGGACATAAATAAAAGAAACAAGCATCTGCAATGCAATAGGTCTCGCATTTACGAGAGTTTGAACTATTGGCGTTGTAAATGACAAGAGCTTAAACTCTCGCAAATGCGAGACCTATGGCATTGCAAATATTTGTTGTTTCCAAGCGCCCCATGCGGCGCTTGCAGCTTAATAGAGGCCACACCCCTTTCTTTAGACGAACCGGGTCTAAAGAAAAGGACGCGGCCGCCATTAAAGTGAAAGCGCGATATGGGGCGCATTTACCAAAAAAGCATTTGTTTGAACAGCAAATTTTTTTTTTAAAAAGCGTCCTAAACAGAACTTTCATTGTAATGGTGGCCACGCCCCTTTCTTTAGACTTCTCGTCTAAAGAAAGGGGCGTTGCCTCTATTAACATGCAAGCACGGCATGGGGCGCTTGGAAACGATAAAAATAAAAAGTGAATAAAGAGTAAAATAAAAAAAACATGCGCCCGCGTTCGGCGCCGAAAATAAACCAAAGGCGCAGCCACCACTGTGGCGTGCCGTGCCATAAAAAAAAAATGTAAGCGTTAGGAGAGAGCGTTTTCACAGCAGGCAGATGAAAACAGTTTATGGTTTATATCTCTTTATTGGTTTTCCAAAGGTAGAAACAAATTCACCACCTACAACCAATTGGCCGGTGGGAAGACGTCAGATTTTTAGAAAAGAGATAAAGGATAGAGGCTAGAAGTGTAGGTGAAGAGAAACATAAGAGGATTGTGTGAGGGTCAGTCCTTGGTGTTATCAAGCTTGACTAGTGGGCTCCATCATCCATCCTGTGATTCTGCAGGGTTGTCGTCTGGTCTCGGGGGGGGGGGGGGATCTCTAGTGAGTACGTAGGTACATCAGGCAGGTAAGCT
Organism: Calotriton arnoldi; assembly: GCA_963921515.1. Classification (NCBI taxonomy): domain Eukaryota; kingdom Metazoa; phylum Chordata; class Amphibia; order Caudata; family Salamandridae; genus Calotriton; species Calotriton arnoldi. The sequence goes on along the minus strand of CAWUFW010002392.1, from coordinate 1,814,813 downwards.
CGTTAAATTCAGTAGATAAAAACTCCAGTGTGGATTTCCAGGTTTTATCGAAGCGAGGAAGACTATGAGATATGCTGGCCGTGATCTTCTCCATTCCTACCACCTCCCATAATTTATGTAACCAATCCAACCGGGTGGGAACCCCTTCCTTGCCCCACCTAATAAGTATCACCTGTTTGGCCGCCCCTAACGCTAGTGTAATGGCTCTCCCCTTACAGGAGTTCAAGGGGTACGTTAAGACATTCGGGAGACCTTGTAAAATGTAACTTGGAAATCGTGGTAGGTCAGATTCATAGGTGTAATTTATGTCAGGCAGTATAGAGTCCCAGAAGGGTTGTATCTTGGGGCATTCCCACAGTAGGTGGGTCAATGTACCCATCTGACCGCACTGATGCCAGCAGAGCGCGTCCGCCCCCCGTTTCCAGCGTGCCACCCTTGCTGGAGTGTAGTACCAGTAATGCGCTATTTTAAGGAACATCTCCTTGCTGGCCGTGCTACAAGAAGATGCCCTGGCCCTGTGTACAATGTCGTGCCATTGCTTAGGGGAGAATTCTCGTGCACACTCTGTCTCCCATCTGCGCTGCGCTGCGCTGCAGACAGTGTTCCCATTTGTAATGTTCTTCAAACGAGTAACATTTATCAGCTATTTTTAATTCTGAATATTGAAAACGAATGATTTTTTCCAGCTTAATTATCCATTTTCTCAGAGCTTTAAAAATTGATATCTCTGAGCTCGGTGTACTATAAAACTATTTTACGGACAAATAAACGAAATGTAATAAATTCTACCTATGAGGTTTCGAAAGGACCTGTTTATTTTAAAGCAGCTCACTTTTGAAATGTTATCAGTTTTAGGACACGAGGGCCACTCTTTCAGAATGTTCAGATATCTCCAATTATGGTGTCTCTTTTACAAAGTGAACAAGTATTGGATAAGCCAATAAGTCTTGACTTTATGAGATCTATTGGCTTTGTCCATGTTTTTAGGCCAAGCCTAGAGCCAGCGTGCATGCGCTGTTCTGCAAGACTTGTAGAGGAGTAGGGCATAGAAGCCCCGCCCACTCCCCGCCCATATTTGCCATTGGCTTGTGCCATTGTCTGTCCAAAATGCTGGCTTCTGATTCGTAAATGTTTGTCCATGCCTTCTTTACCCCCCCGTCCCTCCCGTTGTCATGCCTTTTTTAAAACCCCCGCCCTCCCTCCTATTGTCCATGCCTTCTTTACCCCCCGCCCTCCCTCCTGTTGCCCGTCCCTCCTGTTGTTGGTGATGCCTACCATTTGCAATGCAATAGGTCTCGCATTTACGCGAGTTTGAGCTATTGGCATTGTAAATGACAATGCCTTTCATTTATGTTTTGGTTTTTAAAACATAAATAAAACGCATTGTCATTTACAATGCCAATAGCTTAAACTAGCTTAAATGCGAGACCTATTGCATTGCAAATGCTTGTTTAAGCCATGTTGCTCAGAAGCGTGTCTGCTGTGCAGTATGGCTGAAAGAAAAAAACAGATATGGCGCAGTCAACACTGGCTGCGTCATAACCCTTTTTTGTTTTAGTTTCAACCGTGCTGCACAGCAGTCGCGCTCTGTCATAACGTTTCACAAAAACCTATAGTGTTCACAGTTAACTTGCAGCAGAACCAAAACAGGGCTACCAAAGTGCACGTAAACTGACAAGCATCATGTATGCAGTTATAAAATTACAAACATGCTGAAAAATAGTTTGTATAACAATATACACCTCCTCTCAATCGGGCCTAACAAGAATCATCACTGTGAAAACCCTCAGGATTTTTCAGAATGGGTGGGGAACACCAAAACCCTTGCCAACTGTGGCAATCTGTGAGAATACATGTAACAAGATACAAAGCTCAGCCCTGTAACACAGTGTGATAACAACCCACAGGTACTGGTCCACTGGCTTTAACAAATGCTTTTCACAATAAATAGGCGATGCCTACTTCCTACACTCCCCCAAGGGGACAGTATGGTAAACATGGCATTTCTAGTTTTGTGCTTTCAGCATCTCCGCCTGGGCAGCAGCCGCATGAATTGCACTGAGATTCTAAATGGTAACAATTAAACACTAAATTACAATATTTCTGGAATGTGAGATTTTCATCATAATATTCTGGGGCTGGAGTTAGCCTCCAGCTTGATTTTGGAAAAAAGTTGCACTTTCCCCAAATGGTCTAGGCCTGAAGTAGGAAGAGAAGGCATCTTCTCCCTAGAAGACACCACTAAGGGCAAGAAAAATGGACCCAAATGTATAAAAGATAGGAACAAAAAGGGAAGGGAGGGCTTACAATAAAGTAACTGAATTTCCTCAGTTTGTTGCTCGAAAGCTAGAGCTGTGGCCACTGGCAGGAGTATTCTGGGGAAAAGCTCGAAAATATTGCACCCCACTCTCAGTGTCGGCTCCAGAAGCCCCACATGCCAAATGTGAACATCCGAAGGTAAGTTGTTTGAATCCTCGATCTCATAAGGATCCATGCTTTTCTATGGAACTGGTAACAAGGAAATGCGCCCTCTGGTGGGAGTAATGTGGAAATCAATTCAGTAACAGGCTAGACTGCTCGTTTGGACAAATCCAGCGGGGATAGCTGGGAAGCGGACCAGTAATTTCCCTGGCGCCCGATCAGCGACATTCCGGATAATATACCGTTCCCTCGCTCTGTAAATCGCCGTGCCAATCAATGAGGCAATGCTACGCTGCAACAAACAAAATGACAACCATATGGTAGAGAATTTCTCACAACACTAAAGAGTAGAAACGAGGGAGGGCAGAAATGGAAGCGAGACTGAAGTATTCAGAGTTCGGTCCGGAGAACTCCGCAGTCAGGTCTAGGGAGACAACACTCCCGAGCGAGGCGTCCAACTCCCAGCTCAGAACAAGCCGCCAGCCCGCGCCCTGCAATAAATAGACAAAACTGAGCGCGGCGCCGCTTCACGGACACCGCGCTCGGTTTCTTTATATATTTCTTAACTTTAACACTGAGCGCGGTGTCCTTGAAGCGGGCGCTGCGCTCCGTGCTAAAGTTAAGAAATATATAAAGAAACTGAGCGCGGTGTCCGTGAAGCGGCGCCGCGCCCAGTTACAAAGTTAACAAGCCAGCGAGCAAAAGAGACGCCGTGCGGTGCACGTGCACATCGGATGTCCGGCCGCTAGCTGGAAGCAGAGAGGAGATGCCATGCGCGTGAACATCGCCTGTCCAGGCGCACACATGGTTTGTCTCCCTTCGCTAGCAAAACCGACAACAATAGTCTCGCCAAGGCGAAGCAGCGCATTCGCTGCGTTCGCTAGGCGAGACTTAAAAACAAAGACTACATAACCAAGCAAGCATGGCAGAGACAAAGTACAGTCATCAATTCTAGGTGTGATGAAAACAGCGTTTTCAGTGCAGCTTTGTAAATCATCAGTCTTTCATGATTTAGTGACACATATTGCATGCTGAGTTATGCCATAATAGTTGTATGTATACTTAATCAGGATTCTGAGCAAAATAATAAAAATGACCATCCTTTCTATCCCTTTTGGAGCATATCATGTGATTGGTAAATTACCAGGAGGATGTGTCTTGTGGATTGTTACCCGCCTTGTTATGTTGGCCTAGGCCTGGCTGCCATGATGCTTTTCTTTGCGCACGTTACACTGAGCCCGGCCTCCCTCGCTCTTTGCTCGTGCCAAGTTCTTTTGCACTGTCTGCATTTTCTGTTGTTCACCTTTTTGGGCTCAGTCTGCACAAACATGTACAAGGTCACATAACAATGTATTTTGGTTCTTCCTGATATGGCCAGTCTCGCGCACCCAGACATAACATTATGTGCAATTGCCATGAAGAATTTGATATGCTTTTAATACTGTGGTTTACTAGGGCTTAACGCACTTGGAGAAATCCCTTTCAGTGAGAAGAGCTATGATGTCCTGCTGATGTAATTCTGCATCTAGAGACTGAGGTATGGGGGTTCGCTAGTCAAAGCCCAGAGGTCTTCTATTATTATAATAAACTATCTTACTGCAAGGGGAGGGTGGTAATGTTATTTATACGTTTATCCACTGAGCTCTGAGATGCTTTCCCCGTTTGTATTCTATGGAATTGTAACCATGCTGCTTATATTAGTAATATGCATTATGCTATTAGTACTGACACGTGTACTGTACATTAGAGCACGTAAGTTGGAATAAACATTTTAAACTATCCAGTGTCTCTTCCTACGCACCTTGTGGACAAGTACGAGTGAGTGACGAAAGAGTGTTCTTGCTTCTGTGAGTCCTGAGATAAAGATACCGTGTTCTGGGTTGTCCAAACATTAGTACTTGGGTGCTAATGGGATGCTAAGCTAGTTGGGTTGGGGTTTTTGGGTGCTACGGTATATGGTGGCAAACCACTGTATTCCGGGGTCCCATTTTCCTGTGCATAGCTCTGTGTATGTGCAGAAACCTTATGACATGGCGCGACCACCGTGGGGCAGCTTATCTGCGAGACGCTTGAGTAGTACTTGTGCTTGTCCACAAACCCCTCGCGTACGCTTCCGGAGGCGTATGTGATGGTGATACCTCCTATATTGAATGTTTTATAGGTTCTTTCAAGCTTGATATTATTAAAAAAGGTTAGTTAACAGACCCATTTTTGTGCTCCCTGTTAGGTTGTCGAATATAATTGTTTAGTCATGGCTGGTGTGGCGATAGCTGCACATAGTCGAGGAGCACTCCGAGACCACTTAGCTGTGTATGGAGTGCCCGATACTGGGGTCGAGTTGGTCTTTGTGGTTCAAGCCGATGCGGCTTATCACTTTGAAGTGTTTTACACTTGGATCACTTTTGAAGCGGTGGATGCAGGTGATAAGCTGTTTCATGAATATAAGCCCACCGCTGTTCCTGCTGCCTATCGACCCTATACTGTTCTTGAAGTGCCTCTCACGGCTTGGCAGCACCGTGTTTGGTTCAATGGCGCCCTACCACAACCAACTACCGCAGTTCGTTTAGGCCCCTTGTCAATTCAGGGGGCCACTTGGCCTGTATTGGCCGGGTATACCCCACATCCGAATTATCTGGCATTACCGCTTGCGGAATTGCGCACTATGCATACCGAATTGGTGCGAGTGCATCGAGCCTTGGTGACATACGTTACAGGTAGCCTCCATGGAGCTGCTCCTGTAGTCGCAGGCCAACCAGCTATTGCAGCTGGAGTGACTATAAGTCCTGTCATGGTAAATTCTGTGATGGGCAAACGTCCACAAAATAAGGACGACTATCCTTACTGGCTTGCAGAAAAGTTCGATCAGATAGAAGCAGTGTTTCCCCATACATCCCCAGTAGATAAACACCGCATCCTCACGATAAGTTTGCCAAAAGACATAATCCCCGATTTGACATCATGTGAAAACTGGGGTAAGGTATTCGCAGCAGTTTATTCAAAATGTTTTGGAACTCCTTCCATGACGGTTCTACCCTCTGTAATTAAAAAAGTACAGGATGAACATGGCCCTGAAGCGGCTGTGGAATTAGGGATGAGACTAGTGGGAGTGTTTGATGTAGTAGCTGAGCTGATCCTTGGAAATGTCAAGGGCGATGCTATGAACTTTCAAGTAGCGAATGCTTTGGCTTTGGTCCCAGAGTTGGACAGGCCTCGCGAATTACCGAAAATAATAGCCCGGGCTTATAAAACAATTGGAAGAAATAGCCTAGGCAACAAGCCTTTTGTAAAAATGCAAACTCAATCGCAAACACAAGTTATACAAACAAAAAGTGCATCTGAGAAAGATGATAAACCGGTCTTCACTAAAAAGAGTTGGAGACAGAAAAAACAGGGTAAGCAACAAAAGAAGCCGGGGTCGAGAGGCGCTTCCCCAGTTTCGGTTTCTTCTGAACGTACTTATGATTTACGTGATAGGTCAAGGATTAAATCACCAGAAAGGTTTCAGAGCTCTGATACGCGTTCTCCTCGTTCTTCACAGGCCCAGACGTCGTCACAGGCTGGTGGAGGAGGACGGCAAGATAGAGGAAGGGGCCGAGAGGCTCCCCAGGAGCGAGACCAACCTCGACAACAAGTCAGAGGGAAAGCAGAAGATTTTCATCTTCCTCGACCGCAATTTCAGAAGAAAAAGGTTGCCGCTGTCACAGCGAAATATGCCTCAGACCGTGAGAACGAGACTCCAGAATTGGACGTGGGCAGTGACCCTCCTAGACAGCGCCGCGGAAGTTACCATAGTGCGGGAGGCGCTACGTCCTCATATGGAGGCGACAGCAACTGAAACATTCGTTACTGTAGAGACAGCTGACACGAGAGTGGCACCCCCTGACAGACTATATAATATAGTCATACAAATTGAAGGTGACATACCGCGTGAAATAAAAGGGATTTTTTGGGAAAATCTAACCTCTTCATATGACATTTTGTTAGCAGAGGTGGATTGGCCACCCCCATTCGTTTTAGCTGCACATAAAGGAGAGGAGGTAATCCTTCCAAGCTTTTCACGGCATGTCCCAAAAGACAAAGCTGAAGCACTTGCAGCTGAGTGGGCTGTGTACCTGGCACCAGCGTTATACCGCAACCATGTGGGATGGGATGAAGAATCACCTCCTCATGCAATACCTTTGCGGTCACTACCGCAGCCACAACCCCAATATCCCATCAAACGGCAGGCAAAAGGCCCCGTCTCCGAAATTCTGACACAGTTGGAATATCAGGGAGTAATTGAACCATGCGTATCACCTATGAACAATCCCCTTTTCGTGGTTTCTAAACCCGATGGATCGTACCGCTTAGTTTTGGATTACCGGCATTTAAATACTCATTGTCGGAACTTTGCGGTGCAAAATACACACAGTTCTGCGCTTGTAGACAGTCTTGTTCGTAAAAAATACAAAACGACACTTGACCTTTCAAACGGTTTCTACACGCACAACCTAGCCCCGGAGAGTGGTCAATGGACCGCATTCACATCCGGTGGTAAATTATTCCAGTTCCGGCGATTACCCATGGGCTATAAAAATAGTCCGGGTATATTCGCCGCCCGTGTTGTTTCTTTGTTAAATGACATTGATCAAGACGCATGTTCGTACGTTGATGACATCTATCTGACAGACGACGAGTTATATCAGCATTTGTCCCGTGTGGACCGCATTATTCTTGAATTCGCGGAGCAGGGTTACAAATTTAACTTTGCTAAGTCACACATTGCTGAATTTACCGTTCTGTTCTTGGGCTATGAGCTCAATAACGAAGGTAAGGGCTTAACCCCCATTTCTTGGAAAAATGTGCACATTTGTGCCCCCCAAATACTCTGAAGAAACTTCAGTCTTTGCTGGGTTTCTTGAATTTCGGGCGTACTTACATTCCCGAATATGCCCAGCGTATCAAGCCCTTGTATGCTTTGATACAACCTACTTATTCAAGGTCTTGCTGGCTGCCTGAGCATACCTCAATTCTGCAGTCTTTGCAGACAGACCTTTTGGAGTCTAAATATCTTTTGACTCGTGATAACCACACAAACCTGGTGATTAGAATAATTCCGGGGCGGTGGGATTCACCTATTTAACCTTTAATGAAGGTGATACAGTACCTATCGCATACAAGTCACATCTGTACACTTCCGCTGAATTGCGCTTTACATCTGTTGAAAAAGTTCTGACTGCAGTGCAAATGGCGATTCTAAAAGAACGCGCACTGGCACAGGGTAAGCGGATTCTGGTGGTAACACCCTGTCCTGCCCTGGAGGCAGTAACAAAGGCAAGTGTACCGAACTCAAAAGCAATGCATCCCCGTTGGATACAATGGGCTACATCTTTGACGTCTTCGGACGTCACTTTTGTTTTTGATTCTTCTCTTCAGACTCAGGAGTTTTTGCAGTATGAATTCGTTCATCCTCCTCCTTTGTTTTTACTACCGCTTGAGGATTACAAATGTGTGATCTACACCGATGGTTCGGCGCAACCGGCCACTGGGTCCAAGCACGCTTATTCAGCTGCATGTGCTATTGTTGCGGGTTCCTTTGTAGATGGAAAGTTCAAATCCTCTGCAGTGCATACTCGCACACTTGGAGATAGTACCGCACAATTGGCCGAGCTGCATGCATTGCTACTTGCACTTGAGTTCGCTTCACAGGATGAGACCACTCTTATTGTATGTGATTCTTTTTACTGTGTACAATCTTACAATGACAATCTGTTTTTCTGGTCGAAAAACGACTACAAGGACGCAAAAGGGAGCACAATTAAGCATAAAATGCTTTGGGTTCGAGTGGCAGAATTGCAACAACGTCTGCCCCTCACACAGGTGGTTCACACCTTAGGCCATCAGCGGGTGGGCGCACACGCTATTGGTAACGATCTGGCAGATGAAGCTGCCCGTTCAGCAGTAGTCACGTGTTCAGTAGCAGCGGTTACCAGGTCCATGTCTAAAATAGACCCTGTTATTTTAGCAGCTATTGCTGCAACCAAGGAAGGTGATAATTACCCTACAGGTTTCCCTTCCAAGTATTCTTACAAATTAAGTCCCGATCAGGTTCCTTATGTAACTATACCTGACGTTGGAGATCGGCTGATCCCCAACGCGGACCGCAGGAGTGCCTTGATATCAGCTGCACACGAAGGCATGGCTTCGGCACATGCAGGTGTTTCAGCTACGGTTTCCATCTTGCAGCAGCGTTATTGGTGGCGTGGGTTATATAAAGACACCCGTGCTTTTGTGCTTTCTTGCGACGTTTGTCAACAGATTAAGCCTTCCACGGTAACACGTCCACCACAAACACCGCTCTGCATTGCTAACAGACCCTTTGGGTGTGTTTACTTGGATCACTGCGGTCCATTCTCATCAGACACTGCCTATAAATACATCTTAGTGGCAGTGGACTCGTGCACACGGTTTCTCTGGGTCTGGCCACAACGGAGTGCTGACGCCCGAAATGTAATCAGGGATTTGCGTGTCTTTGTGGGAATTTTCGCATGCGGCACCTTCCATTCGGACCAAGGTCCAGCGTTTGCCTCTAGGGCTTACAAGGATGCAATGGCTTCGCTTGGGGTGCGGGTGAAATTTTCGTCTCCGTATAGGCCTGAGGGCAACTCTATCGTTGAACGAATGAACCGTGACTTAAAGCAATCCTTAACAGCCAGGGTTTTAGGTACTGGCAGGAACTGGCTGGCCCATTTGTATACCGTTCAGCGTGCACTTAATAATCTCCCTAGAAGACCTCTGGGTGGGCGGACCCCATACGAAATGCTCTTTGGCATAAGAATGTTTGTGCCTGACCTTGAGGGTCCAGACATCGCGGCGCAATCCGCCAAGTTTGATGTAGATAACCATTCTGCTATGTTACAGGACTTACAAGAAACCCGAGACAAACTTGCAACTACACATTTACCTTCAGCCACAGATCCTGCGTTGCAGATTCCGGTAGCCGGCTGGCTTCCGAAAATTGGAGAACTGGTTCGAGAGAAGGTTGAAAACAAAAAAGAATTTGGCCCCTCTTTTCGTGCACCGGTTCCAGTTCTAGGCTTGAAGGGAACACGTACAGTTATTTTACCACCGCTTCCTGGTCGCAAAGAGAACAGATACATCTCAGTTGAAAATGTCAAGCTACAGCGCCTGGCCGATCCTGAATAGTGTCACACCAGCGGTCTCTTGTCCTGCCATTTATCGGACATATGTTTATAGTCCATCTGCACGAACGATCGCTGATGCTGTAATTGAGATGGTTGATTTGCCTGAAACTACGATTGATCCCCAACTCTCCACCAATATCGACGAGGACGAGTATACCTATCCTGCATCAGAATCGGTGGCACATCAACCAACAACGCCACTAAGCCCGACTCGTTATTCCTTTGATTCGGATTCCACATCTTCAAAAGTTCCATCCAAGTTCAGTATTTTTATATCCTGGTTTAGAGACAATTTTTTGATTCCCCCTGGACATACATCTGGTTGGTACTTTTCTTGATATTTTTGTTCATGTCCATTGGCTTTGTCACAGTGTTTTTTCTACTAATTAATGGTCACTATTTACCTGAACGCTCTGCTGTAGACTATGTTTCTGGAACTTTGGCTCCTCATTCCTCGTCTCACATCATGAAGCGTGACCACACATTTGTGAACATTTCAGCCTTCCCAGTTGCTGATGGCATCGTATGGGATGCAGTGAACTATCAAATCCATGGTCCGACGGAAATTATTAATGTACCTAATGTCCTTCGTGTTTCAATGGGTGATGTAGTACAAAATAATATTCATTCTGATGATTGGGATGTGCATGCCGTTGAAGCATTGTTTGCCGATTTAAAATATTATGCATCTTTTAATGCTGAAGATCTATATATGAATTCTGCTAATTATGCCGATTTGTATTGTTACCAACATTGGGGTAATCATTTTCTCCATAAGCCAAGTGCCCTGCGTAGTTCTGTTAACTACACCCAATGGGAACATTGTCCAAACCCCTTGCCAGGTAGCTCTCAAACTCTTCGAAATAAGTTTAATTATTTTACTGATTTTAATCGGTCGAACCCTGCATCCTATTATTTTAGACTTAATAACACATCAACTCAGAAAATTATGTTGACACACACCAAATTGCTATATTCAGGTTCCTTTCTGAGTGCCCTGGCTGTGGGTGGTTATGAGTACTGGGATAATATAGTGGATTTAAAATCTATTTGGGGCTCCAAGCCATGGCAGGTACAGGGAACCGAGGCGTTGCATCGTGCGTGCCTCATCCCTACCCAAATTATGTTCCTAAATGCTTCCATCTATCAGACTACATGTTGGGGCTTAGCAACCACTAAACAATTGAATACGCCATCAATACCATCCCTGTCGAGTTTTCCAAATGAAAGCTCACGATTCAATATGTCCCTCATGTCCCTGCAGGCAATGTTACAAAATAATTCGTTTAATGTTTCTGAGCTGGTTCAGTCACCCTGGTTAGTATGGCCTATATCATCTAATGCATGTCAAATGCGTTTTCATGATACTGGTGCTAGCTACACACAGAATAGGCCTGATCCGAGGTTTACTGATGCCCGTACTGTCACTACATACTCTGTTGGTAAATTATGCAAACAATGGCTGCAACATTCGTCCCTTGATTCTGTTAAACAACATTTGTCCCTCCTTACAGGCAATATTGATCTGTCCGACTTTGTTTTGGGACCTCGTGGTCCCCGACCTAAAAGATTCATTTATGAAACATATAATGAACTCTGGAAGCTATCACAAATGGAAGCTGCTTCCCGTCTTCGGGAAATAGATCAAGCAAATATGGAAAAGGTGCTTGCTGTTGTTGACAATAGTATTAATACCCTGTCTTCTCGCATTTACACTTTAGAGAATATTGTGTCCTCTGTTGTTGATATTGTACAAGATGATGTTTCTGTGTTATATCATGGTCAGAATCAATTGCGCTCAGTTATGCAGTTTGCATGGACTTTACAAACACTTAAGTTAGGTAAAGTGCCTTGGCATTTCTTGAACACCTCTGCCTTATTTCTACCTTTTAACTTAACTGATAAACAGCAATTTATGTCCATGAAGGATGCAACTTACAATCTATTACATATCGAAAAGGTGGATCCATTGCCGTTCTCTGTTGCAGAACTCGATTCTGCTGTATGGCTAGTCCATGGGGTTATAGCTTTACCATTTTCCTTGTTTGAATTTGACTCGTGCATGAAACATTATCCTGTGGGCCGTTACCGGCCATTGGGCAGTGCTTTCCTGCATGAACTCTGGTCCTTGCCTTTCATGTATAAATGCCTTCGGGACGGCAAGGAAGTCTTTCTCACGGGGGAGTACTGCGACTCGACTATAGGTCATTCGCTTATTTGTAAACACATTAAATTGCATGGCTCATGTAGCGTTTCCTCTCCTAATCTTGCTTGTGTACTGAAAGGTATTCCTGCTCCTGTTATTTCTCCTACTTTCACTCTCCTTTCCAATGGTAGTTATTTACTTTTAAATAACGAAAACTGTTGTGGCCTGCAGGCTGGCATTCCTTACATTGTAACAGTTTCGCACAGGGTTGTCTGCTGCAAAAATGTGCTTTTTCCTCCCCCTCATGGCAAGGTTGATATCTCTATTTGGCCTTCCATCCCTACCATGGAAGCAGATTTCAATAGACTGAGCAGAATAAAGGCACTATTATTAAACGAGGAAGTTATGCTCACGTCCGCCCGGGAGACATTCATTCTCCAGGTGGCGAGTACCCACAGTGAAATACAGGCCCTTTTGAACACTAATCTCCCCCAACATTTTGGGGAGTTAATACATCGTATTTTTAACGCATCTAACACTGAAGGCCTAGTACACTTTTTTAAGGTCGTTGGGTCGGGCTTGGTGTCCTCCTTCCAAACTATTTTTGGTGTCATCCCGGCTTTCATACATTCTATATTTTCCAGTGTCTTTGGCGGTTTCCCATTGATCCTCGCTTTAGCGGCTGGTGTCTTGCTCTTAATTTGCTTTCTGCGCAATGGCCGCTCCCCGATGGGACCTGCTCGATCCAGCACGCCTCCAGCTGCTCCGTGAGCGCCTTTTGGCCGGTTTTGGTGTCTTGCCATTGGCGACACTGAGTGTGTCGTATACTCTTTCATTTCGCTTTGCGTATTTCACTTGCGTGCAACCTGTGATGACTTGTGTCCGCTGTCCTTTCACCTGGACTCTGGATTATTGCCTCTCCAATTCGTCATTGTCTGTTCCGGATTTTGTTCAGTTGATGGGTCCCTTAGAGGCCCATGAGCAGGACTGTTCCGTTGCTGGCTGTATGGCGCGTGCGGCTGCACTGGGGATTTTGGCGCAATGGGATATCTGGGCGGCTGCCCAGGATCTTCTACAACGAAGCTGTTTCAATTATCACGCAAGCTGTCCCGCATTGCTTCTGGATGCTCCCTTTGCTGAGGAGCATTCCTGCTCTTTTGAACTCATGGATTGGATGGCATCTATGTTTTTTGACGATTCCAATGATGCACTCTTGGAGGGTATGGCTTTTTTCTGCACTTTCACCTTCATGGATTGACCTGCCCTTCACCGTTTGGGCGCTCCCTGCGCTCCGACGGCTATTTTTCTCCTCTGTCCTGGCCGCTGGACTGACCAGGGGAGGGTGTCTTGTGGATTGTTACCCGCCTTGTTATGTTGGCCTAGGCCTGGCTGCCATGATGCTTTTCTTTGCGCACGTTACACTGAGCCCGGCCTCCCTCGCTCTTTGCTCGTGCCAAGTTCTTTTGCACTGTCTGCATTTTCTGTTGTTCACCTTTTTGGGCTCAGTCTGCACAAACATGTACAAGGTCACATAACAATGTATTTTGGTTCTTCCTGATATGGCCAGTCTCGCGCACCCAGACATAACATTATGTGCAATTGCCATGAAGAATTTGATATGCTTTTAATACTGTGGTTTACTAGGGCTTAACGCACTTGGAGAAATCCCTTTCAGTGAGAAGAGCTATGATGTCCTGCTGATGTAATTCTGCATCTAGAGACTGAGGTATGGGGGTTCGCTAGTCAAAGCCCAGAGGTCTTCTATTATTATAATAAACTATCTTACTGCAAGGGGAGGGTGGTAATGTTATTTATACGTTTATCCACTGAGCTCTGAGATGCTTTCCCCGTTTGTATTCTATGGAATTGTAACCATGCTGCTTATATTAGTAATATGCATTATGCTATTAGTACTGACACGTGTACTGTACATTAGAGCACGTAAGTTGGAATAAACATTTTAAACTATCCAGTGTCTCTTCCTACGCACCTTGTGGACAAGTACGAGTGAGTGACGAAAGAGTGTTCTTGCTTCTGTGAGTCCTGAGATAAAGATACCGTGTTCTGGGTTGTCCAAACATTAGTACTTGGGTGCTAATGGGATGCTAAGCTAGTTGGGTTGGGGTTTTTGGGTGCTACGGTATATGGTGGCAAACCACTGTATTCCGGGGTCCCATTTTCCTGTGCATAGCTCTGTGTATGTGCAGAAACCTTATGACAGATGTAATGCTGATTTGTATCAGTTCGCTCAACGGAAAAGTGTCTAAGGGATAATCAGTCTTATTACTCTGCTTAAAATGTATATGCAGGGCCACTGGAACTATGCGGCAGGAGAGGGCCACATTATGCGGCAGGGTTGAGTAAATTATGCGGGAAGAAAAGGCAAAGTATGCAGCATAATGCAGCACATTTTGCAATGGTATTACTTCATTATTTCATCATTAGGTCTCGGCTCTAGACGGCGCGCATGCGCTGTCTCGAACCGAGACCTGGTGTTACTACTGTTGTGGGCTTCAACCCGCCACAGCCTTCCCATTGGTTTGCACCATTGTCACTCCATTTGTCTTCGTCCCCATTCATAGCTGCCAAGGTTTCAGGTTGCTTATGTGTGACATTTCCATAATTTCAGTGTAATTATGAGTGACATTCAACGACTATGAGTGACACTTTCTTGTGAGCAAAATAAAAGCACTAAAACCTCTTCGAACTGCTCAAAATCCCTGAAATGGAAACTTAAGATACAGATACCGATGAGACATCCGTTCGGTAGCAGTCAGAAAGGTAATATCAATAGTGCTGAATGTTAGCCAAGGGCTGCAGAGTGTGCAAGGGGAAGCTAGTCTGTAGGATAAAACTGTGCAGACAGCTGCGGGTTACCGCGTCTACCCTTGACTCGAGGCCTGGCTATTCTGCTGTCTGGGAATACCCCACAGCCTCGCTGTTTTTAAGCCTCTGGGGCCTAATAGCTAACTCCCAGCGTTGATTCCTCTCCTGCTTATGGCCCTCGGCACCCACCAGTTAACAGAGGAGTGTTAACAGTAGACCTACCCAGGGCTTCAGTC